>JANHGB010044529.1:0-43850 GCA_026283785.1 Coracopsis vasa
TAATTCTCTCCAACACTCCAATTAATGTCTGTGTATATTTATGTGCATTCATATCAGTTTAACTGTACATCTAGAAATTAAGAAGGGAACAACAGTATTATAGTATTGGACACCAGAATAACAGATAGGGTAGGAAGTAATGAAAGTAGTTCCCACAAAGGAAATGAGAAGAGAGTTTAGGGATTATAAGAGAGTCATCTATCTTTCTAGAGTCTGGGCAGATGGCTACACATTAGCCGTTTCTGTGAAGACAGTTCATCACCTGAGGGATTCTAGGAGATGCCCTGGTATAGGATGATATCCTATGGTTGGTGGTTGAACCTGATCTAGAGGATGAGGGTATCTGAGATGACTGTGGCTGAAGAAGACCAATGATGGTTGGCTGTGGAAAAAGCTCAATGGAAGACAAAGAAAATCTTCTACTGGTAACACCAGAAGAGTGAGTAGAGAACTTGGAGGAGAAGCAGAACAAAGAGCAAATTTTGTTTGGAAAACTAAAGTAAAACTTCAAATGTTTTCAAATCCCAGAGGTCAATTCTGAAATTTGTTATTATGTTTGTTATTTTTCTTGAAATATTTTAAAATTAAGTCTTCATGACCAGCAAGTATTAAAAAACCTGCCACCATTGTTAAAGGGCATTATTAGGCACAACCAAAGCACATGAAGTAAATCTATATGCCACGATGAGAAAAAATTGTAATTATAAAAAACTAGTCTTTCTTTTGTAGCTTCATACAAGCAAGAAGTTACCAGACACTGAACAGCAAACAGAGCAAGAGAACAACAAAAAAATCTACCCAAGAGCTATGTCTGACATGACTAGTATATAGTATATAAAAGCAGACAAATGCTTTTGCAAGAATGGAATCAGGAAGAAGATAACTTTTCATCTATTGTCAGGAATAATGATAGCAGTCTCCATGCCATACAATCATTTATTAGTGTCAACTGGCTGTATCTCATTTCATTCCTGATTTACAAGGCAGACTAGTATCTGTGTGCAGAGATGAGAGGAAGAGGAGGATGAATACAAGTCACAGTTCCTTTAGGTTTTAGAGGAAACCAAAAGAAAGAAACAAGTTCTAAGAGACTTGATCTTGTTGTCAGTGAGTCTATAATTAACACTTGCCCAAATGTGAGATCAGCATGTATTTTCATCTCTTTGCAGAGCATGTAAACCACTTTATATGAAGCGATTTGGGTGATTCCATCATTTTCAGATCGTGTCCTTAAAATAACACCTTTTCCTTTCATTGCATTTCCTCTCGCTTCATCTTACAGCAGCTGTGTACAGCCAAATAATGCCTGACACAGTTGAAAAGCTGGGGGTGGATTGTTGAGTTTTTTTGAACATCTAAATTCTTGTTTTTCTGACAAGCCTGCTAATCCCAAGTGCTGTTTTTAGATACTAAAATTATATGTTAAAGAACAGATTCAGGATTTCCTTTTCAAACTCCCGTAAAGAGAAGATTGCATAGCAAAAGAGAAAGAAAGGGCAGAGGGAAAAAAAAAGGAAGATAATTTTCATATTGCTTAGTGGTACTTCATACAGTACATGCATTTCAAGGATAAGAGAAATTGTAAGGCCATCTGGTAATAACACTGCCTGCTGCATAGGCTAAGTAGTTTACAGGTACTGCACCAACATTGTTTTTCAGACATGTGCATAGCTTTTTAATGTTTATGTTAATGCCTGTGCTTGACAGGGAATCAGACGGATGAGTGGGCACTGGCTAAGTGTTTTCCATATGGGAGGGTCACAGCCCACTCCCCAGAGCAGCAAGAGGACCTAAACCACATCTTCCCCTCATGCTGCCTTGTTTTGCCTTTTTCTCCTGTCACCTACACCTTGAAGGGTTAGCCAGCAGCCATGGAAGGCCATCAGTCTGGTCACTGCAAAACACAGCCAGGCTCAGTAAAGTTCATCTATTCTGGGATCAGATGAAACGTCACTCGGACAAAGGGAGGCCTGTGGTATAGGCATTTGCTTACATAGAAGATTCTGACAAATTTAAGAGAAAGCTGTGATTATCAGTGCTGGAATCATCTGCACACAAAAGGCTGAGATGACAGTCGATTAGGAAGTATGAGCAGGTACAATAAAGAATTCCAAGATACTATGCCAACTTACCTTTCTGTTCAATATTTTCTGCATCCCAAATGTTTACATAAGCAGCATCACAAGGAAAATAAAGGGGAATGTTTCCACCTAAAATAAAATGTCTTGAGAGTATTAGAAAAGCAACAAAAACACGTTAGCAGCCCTTACTACACAGTTAACAAGCACTAAAAAGTAAGCCCAGACCCAAGACATGAAGGAACAAACTGATAGCCACTGGGGTGAAGGAAACTTGAAAAGAGATCTATTCTCTGCCTTCTACCTTATGAGAATGTCATCATGTTGCTCCTGAAGTTTCTGAAGTCCAATGTCCAAACCTGCAAATTCTCATCCTATACTCAATGTGTATATTTGGGTAGATATCAAAGAATTGAAATACTTGCCTATACTAATGAGGACATTAAGGATTTAAAAATTTGCAGTAGAGATTATCTCACCCAGCTTTAGACTACAGTCATCACAGGGGAACAGTAATTTCTAGTTGTGCAACTCACCCACCTGTTTTGGTAAATGTGTTAAAAATACCTAGTGCTTCCCACTGACTCACAAGGGAATCCAGGGTTATGAGTTTAGATTTAGGCATCTCTGCTGTAGATACTAAAGGCAAAAAGACGAATCCCATCCCACGTAGTCTAAAGTTAGGTGTTTTAATTCGTATTAAAAATAGAATAAAGAGGATGGATTGAAGTATGAAACAGGTTAAGTGATGTGCCTTTTAGTGATAGCTATAGCACTTTTCTCTATTAAAGAAGAAAAAAATGAAGAGACGATGCCTTCAACATGTCTATCTTGCATTCAGCAATTATAATCTTCTAAATAAATTTGAACTCAAGCCCACTCTTCTATTTCACTGATATCTGCATCTAAGATATTTGACACTACATATATCTGAAGATATAGCAGCTGAAAAACATGCAGACTGAAATACACAATGTATTTGGCCACAGAATTAGGGTTTTCTCAATGAATTAATATGGCACACTAGAAAATCAGTAAACCTGGCAGAAAACAGTTCTCAAAGCTTTTAGAAATATTTCAGACTATGCAGCATCTTAAAGTCGCTAGCCCCAGCAAGTATTAGATATGCTTATGTAATGGCATTGTGAAAACTGTTTTGACAAACTTTAATTTTACAGAATTTTATACAATCACTGTCTACACATGGCTTAGAATAAGAACATTAACAGTCCTTCAATTATAAAGTAATAGCAGAAATTTAGGAAATAATCGTAGACCATATTGGAAAGCCTAACAATTGTCAAATTTTGAAGCAAGCAAAACCCCTTTACACAGAGATTCATTTTGCAATGTCGTTTGAAATGGCCTTGTTTGGACCTCTATGTGTTTCTTGCAGAAGCACATTGTAGAAAATATGAGCCATAAAGTTATTGTCTTAAGTTTATCCTCAAAACACAACCTGTCTCCTCACTGGAATTAGGGAATTAATTTGACCCATAAACTTGAATGTTCTTATCTCTGGAGTTGTTCTTACAGATAACATTCATAAAATCAAACTACTTGCAACTTACAGCAAGTTATAAAAGTGCCAGAAAACTAGATGCCTTTATACCTGAAAAATGAGGCTTTATGCTCAGAACAAACTGACCCATCAAGCACAACCTAAACCTATGTTTTTGTACCACAAAGTACTGAAACCTGAAAAAAAATCACACCAGTTACCTGCTTAGTCACTTTTTTAAATGCCCTATAAAATCATTAACATGGAAAATTGGTCCAAATTTGCAAGTCTATGGTTTATGAAATATCTAGTGACTTCAGTTTCTTCAAGATAACACTTTTTAATGTTTTGGGGAAGGGTAATGTGATGCAGGATGGTTAAGAAGAATCAGAATTCCATTTTCTAAACCAGTATCATGAAACGTAGGAGCAAGCACAAAAATTCACAAACAGCTACGGAAGTGAAAAGATTCTTTAAGTCTTGGTGTGTCATTTCTTTCTAAATAACACTGATTTTCTTCAGCTTGTTTTCTTAGCCTCTGTTATACCATCTCTATTGTAAGATATTTTAGCAACCTGTACTAGAGCTAAAAACAATACTTAAAAATTATGTGGAGTATTAAACTGAAGAGAAAGTCCATCATAAATTATGTTTATAAATACATTCCTAAAATTAATAAAGGAGAAAAAAGTGTAGCAAGAGAACACGTAAAAAGATGCAATACTAAAAAGTAAAGCAAAAAACAAAACCTGCTGAAAGAGGTACAGATGAATGAACAAAGAATGAACTCTAAAGAACCTTAGAAGATAGAAAAACTTAGGCAGGAAAGGAGAGTTGGTAAGAGGATAGAAGGGAAGTTACAAAACATTCAAAAGAGGCGCAGAAAAGTCTTCTACAGAAGCTACATTGCATAAATAGAAGGAGTTTTATTCACAGTGAAAGGTACTTCTTCAAGTTGTTTAACGCGTTTTCCAATATGTAAGCCTTCCTTCTGGCCAATCTTGATCAAAAGTAAACAGTACTGATCATCAACATTGTACTACAAAACTTTGTACATTAGACAAAGAAGAATGCAGAATACACCTCAGTGCAATGCTAAAAGAAAACATTTTTGTTGCAATATCAAGCTGGAACATCATAACACATAAAGGACGAGATTCCATTACCTTCTTTTTTGCTGAGTAGCACCTTAATGAATGAAATACTCCTATCCACCCCAGGGGGATTCACAGCTGTGTTTAATGTGAAGAAAGGAATCGAGGTCTGATCCAGTAACTACTATGGTATTAAGAGACCTGGACCCTAAAGACAGGATAGAATTATCTGAGCAGTCAGATCATGTGTGTACATCTAACATATAATAAATGTATATCTTTTATAGAAAGAAGAAAAATGTGCCCAATACATTTTACCAGAAATTAATAACTACAATTTTATATTTTCCCTTTATATTTTCTATAGAGCTTATTAATATTAACAAGATATCACTGATTTCTGTTCAGCCAAAGTATTTCTCATTGAAAGCTACAGCAATGCAAGATGGCAAGTGCTGAGACCTAAACATTCCATTGAGTCTAGTAGATCAAATTCTTCTACTGCTGCCTTTTAAGTGAGATAGAATTGAGCTGCCGATTTCAAAACTGAATATACTCAATGGGACATGGCTCCGCAGCACGACTTGCAAGGCTGACCACTGCTCTGGTTGCATATGGCCAGAGGCTGAACCCACGCTCAAATAGATGCTCTCAGCTCAGTAATTTTTTGCATGGGTTGAACACCATAACAGAACTGCTCTCAGTCTATCAGTTGAAAACCTTGGAGTTTTACACAGATAATTACACTGGATAATCCCTCCTTTTGATTTTCTGCACTGTCACAGCTTCATCTATGTGCTATTTTTGTGGTTTTCTCTACAGCAATAGGCAACTAGGCTCTGGATGAGCAGCTGAGATAAAAAAGCAGCTGATATGCAGGAATGCATTGCTTAGCCACCTGAAAAACCATGCTAGCTCTACAGAAACCACTTCAGATACAGCAATCACAGCCTGCCAAACTGAGATCACACAGTTTTCTGAAATCTGCAGAAAGATGCTGTAAGAGTAACTTTTTCAGCTTTTTAAGCTTGCTTTTACTTACATGAACACTAGCACAAGAAGCTTGGAACACTACTGTGTAGGTAAGAAGTTACAATTAGCTTTTAAAAAATGCATACGTGTTTTCCACTAGTATTAGTTATTATTTCACTATCAACCTACCTAAAATGAAAATCATTCCATGGGGAATATAAGGTGTGCATGTACATAAATCTACTCAGTCTAGTACATAAAAATAAATCAACATAAATCAAAAGATAAACTCCCTTTATGTAGTAAATAAATTCTATCTATGTCTCTAGAAGACTTTATTTCCATTTTACTGAGGATTTATAAAAAGTAATCAAGTGTTGATCCTCTAAAAAAGTGTATTTTTAAAAGATGTAAATTATGAGCAGCTGAATTTTTCAGGATGGTGTGGATGGAAAAAAATCCACCTTGTTCCTCAATTTGCTATTGATACCATATGTTGAAGCAGTTAATCTTATTTTATACTAGCCAAAAATAATGAAACCTGAAATTTAAAGCACACCTTCATCATAATTCATGCAGCACTAGATCTACTAAATAATTTCTGTATACCTGAGTGAGACTAAACAGGGAATGGTGCTTTATTATTTCACGTTATTCAGAAGAAATTGGTTTACATAGTATATGGACTACTTCTTCATACAGCCAAAAGAATGCAAAATATGGCCTGACCATCCCGTGGTGAGTGTACCTGTGTTTCATTATTTTCTGTTCTGTTGAGGTGACAGAGAGTCTGTCATTCTCCCTGGGAGTTTAGTCCACAAGACAGAGACCCTTACTGTCAAAACCATTATCTAACTGTGAAAATACAATAATAAATCCATCCATTTGGGGAAACAGATGAGTGGGAAACAGGATAAGAGAAGATGATCAAGTAAAGTTCCTGAGGAATGCCATAGCAAAATCAGGAATGAAAGACCCAAGAGCAGTTCGCCACTAAGCTTTTTGGAAAGTGTATTTGCTTTTGCTGTCACCCAGCATTTTGCAGGTAGGACTGCTACAGACTTCTTCATTGTGAAGTTACGAGTAGCAGGCACAGACCACAAAAGTTGTAAAGACGTTAATATGTTAATCTTTCGCTTGAGGAGCTTCAATCTCAAACCAAACGTATTTCTGATATACATTAATTAAAACTCATTGCAATGTGCAGAAAGTACAAAAATTCTCTTTCCAACCTGCACAACTTCTGCACTCTTCCAGGAGGAGGAAGTGTTGCCTGTTCCTCATACACACGCATACAAAAAGTCAGACAGAATCACAAGCACCAGTCTACACTATTTACCTTAGGAGTAAAGGAAGGCTGCATCCTACATGCACACAGAGTCACCGGTTCCAATTCCAGCCTCTTCTTGGAGCTTCAGAGGAGGCAATGTTTATACACAATACTACCAAGATTTTATAATTTGTCATCCAATACTCTTACCTCAGAAATATATACTTGAAAAGGGCTGGTAACAGAGAGAACTGTAACCTTTTATTATCCTATTTTTTTCTCAGATTAATATTTTCCTTTTATTCCCATACAGTTTCATATTAGTTTCAGCCCCACCATTTTTCATTAACATCTTACACTTTCCATTATTACTGTGTTCTGCAAAGCTGAAGCTAAAACCAAGAAATAAAGCTTTCACTTCATCCTCTTTGATGCCAGCCTTCTAATCTTGCAGCAGCAAGACAGAACACAGTAAGCAACATCCATTTGCAGAACTGTGGAATAATTGCATCAATTTACTAGTAAAAAATCCTGTCACTATGGACTAGAGTCAATCCCTCTACAGGAAAAACTTACACAGATAGACCCAGAGATATCATAAATTTACAACCCAGTTTAAAATTATGGGATTTATAAGAGACTTGCTATTTATTTAGTGAGAGCACTTTTAAGAAAAATGCTCAGATGGATTGCTTTTCCATTACTGGAAAACAAACATTAAATTGAAAACAAATACACCCTATATTAAGTACAATAATACATAGATCGAAAACAATGGAGCAGATTGCAAATTGGACACTAGACTATTACTATGAAAAGGTATCTCAAATTTTCGTACTTACTCGGGCCGATATGTGTTCTTTTAAAGCTCAGAATGACATAAAAATTTAGAAAGTATCCTGTTGAATGCTTCCTAATTTAAGGAAGCAAGATTATATTTGGAGCAGACTGACAAAATCTTGTTATTTAAGGATGAAAAGTCCTCTGGGACTTGTTCCATATCTGAGTAGCATCCTTGACTGTAGTGTGTGTGTAGAACCAAGTAAGATATATAATATATACATAAGGCATTTCATGAAGAAATACGTTATCCCATAGGAAAACAACGTAAAAGAAAGCTATGCTACTTAGGGAAAAGAAATTGTACTCCAGTTTTTCAGATTGATTGATTTCAGATTTCAGAAATGGTTGGTTTCTTGCTCTGAAGTCTGTGCTTAAGCTGACATAACTTCTTCAGTTCAGTGATGTATAGGTAGCACAGTAAAAAAAAAAGTCAGCCTGCCATCTCTTTTTAGAGGAGTAACTACAGGGCAAGGAAGATCTTCATTATTGTTTAAAGTGTAACACATGTACATGATCTTATTTTATTTATATTGAGCATTCTTCAGTTTAAAATAGGCATCATTACCAGAACTCACTAACCACTGTGTTTAACTAGCCTGAGCTTCAAAAGATGAGGTTATTAGGATCAAGTTCTTTAGTATAGATGGTGTATGTGCAAAAAATATAATATGCTGTGAAGAAATTGCAACATGGCTAACTAATTTGGATCAATAAACCTTAGCAAGATAAGTTAGGTAAGTTGGACCAATTCCAAATAATACATTGAATATATTGAATTTTTTACTCTCTTATTAATTTGAGGAGTATAGTTGCATTTTTGAAAGTTAAGAAATGACAAAAGCCTTCACTAAACTATAGGAAATAACACCATATAAACCTAATAGCATTAGTATATAAAGATATTTAACAATCCGATTACCAAATTCTATCTTATCTGTAAACATAGACTGTAGTACTTGACATTTCACAAAGTAATTATATGCAATTTGTAAGCAGTGGTAAATATTTACAAAATATTACGTTGAAATGGCAGTATGCTTTTATACCATTTAATTTTTGCTTAAGGTAACAAAGAAATACAGTGCTGATATTATAGCTGGCTTTCAGGCAGGAAATCTACTTAAGAAAGTGAACACAGAAGCACTGTACTTCAGTATAAGGTCATCCACTCTATACTAAAAGTACAATCCTATTTCTTCTTTCATTAGAAACACATTCAATTTATCCTACAGCTTGAATTCCCAATAATTATGTTTTCTCACTTGCTGTAAGAGGTAACTGCTGTGTATAAACATTCCTCTGCAGTGTAAAAGTACATTAAAACCTATTATCTCTTCAGGAACCATGCCAAAATATGAGTCTATGGACTCCAGCAGTTTTGATGCTATGTCAAAAAATGGTTTAAAATGTTGTGCAATAATTACCAATAAGAAAGCAAAAAGCTGTGGATTAGGACACATAGGCCAAGGGAAAACGTGGAGAGGGATTTAAAATCCACAGTGGTTCTAGTTTGTCCAGTTAGCAGAAACCCAATTGGACCATTTACAGATAGTGACCTCCCAGTTCACAATGAATATTTCAAATTAAATAGCATTTGGCCTAACTGCAGGACCCATTTCTGAATATGACTGATGCTCCTTGCTATGAGAAAGAACCTTGGGTTTCCATCCTTCTCTACCTCCTCACTGGAGGACAGCCTTTTTCCATAGCTTACTTCTATGCTTTTTTCTCTCTCAAGAGAGAAAAACTTCAAGACTTCAAGAAAGACAGAAAACCCACTGGATCTGAGGCTATGTTATAGAGGCAGACTAGACCATCTCAGTAGAACTGGCAATTAGAAATCACAGCTTGTCTCTAATTTGTCTGACAAAACCTGATCAAGAGCAGCTCTGTTCTCTCACCTGTCTGTCAGCTCCCTGCTCCTTCTCCCCTTCAAAATCCAGTCAGGTCGAAATCCCAGGCTGTGTTACCTTTCTACCCTCAGAAACACTTTGGTAAAATACTTCTGATCTGGACCATCCAAGATGACCTAACAACTGATCCACCAAGCAGCACCTTTGAGATCCAGCTTGAGGTTTCCCAGCTGGGGAGAGAGGAGCAGAAATTGTGTGTAGAGGCCACTCCTGCTTTCCCCAGCCACCACAGGCTGTAACTGAATTTCTTGTTTCTCTTGCAGCCAAAACACACTATAAATTTATAATTCCAAACCAAATGGGATGGCATGAAAATATCATTCCTTCCCCCACACACACACTTCTTTTGTAAAGCTATGAATTATATATTTCTTATTCTTCTTTAATTACATGAATTAAGACTTCAGTAATGTAAAGTGTCACTGAAAACCTTTTGAGGGTCTGGCATCTTTTATCTTTGTGTTCAATATTTATGTCTTTTCAAAAATAAAGAACTCTGCACAGCTACTAAAACAACAGTCTATGGCTCTTTTTATTTATTTGAGAACTAAATACTTTCTGACTATCCAAACTACTTTCCCTCGCCCCATTGTTTGGTATCAATCCCTGGCACAGTTGATACTCGAGGCGGAGATTTTCAAAATACTGCCTAAAGGATTTAAATGGGGATTATTTCTTTAAGTCTTCATTTTCTTTTTTCAGTGAGCACCCGCAGCCTCTACCACATCCATTTTCAATTCCACATTAACTATTCCAAATTCCCTCTGGGTTCAAGACAAAAAGATGCTACATCTCATTCACAATGTCAAAGTTTCAAAGCAGTGGAAGTCAGAGGGAAGCAACACAACAGACTAGCTAGCAATGCCTAACTCTGCCATATACCTTGGATCAGAAAGACCCTCAAATGATTGAGTTGCATTTATTGAGAAAAGCACACAAGTATATGCTCAATTTTAAGCATGTACTCACAATTAAGCAGGATTTTAAATAAACAAAAATGGTTTCTTGATTTGGTGCCCAAAGGAAATATTTGCCATATGCCAACACCTCAAGAAGCAGGTAAGTGCAAAGTGGGATTTCGTAGGTGAATCTGGTCATTTCTCTGCGATTCAGATCAATGAGCATTATTCATCTATATACTCCTGAAAATTGCACCCATTTGCCACTTTGGGCACTTAAATAACTTAAAGGAAATGGACACTTTCCAGTAATTTCAGTCATTGAGAGTACTCAGCATTAAAAGGCATTCTTTGGCTGTTATAATTCTTCCAAATGCTTTGCTAATGGTTTTGGTTGTGAGTGTTGTCCTTGCCCAGAGAAGAACTGGAGAGGCTGCAAATCAGTTACCTTAGGAGGGCAATTTCCTGACCCATTTTTACTCATATGTTTTAAAACAGACACCAAGAATATATTTATTTTTACTTAATAGTTGTAATGTAGCAGCTTATTTTCTACTGATCCTAAATAATTTAGGCAATTCTCAGCATGTCAGCCACACAACACTGAAGCTTCTTTTCAGGCAGAGATCACCTTTGTGGTAGGTGAGTGTGAAGCACTGCATAAGCATGGAGAGGACCCCATATACTGCTGAGAATCTGAGGCATTCCCTAAAATATACAAAATACTGACATTTCCCAAGGATAAGGAAAAAATCTTATTCTGGGAATAAGAAGATTCCTGATAGAAAAACAAGCTGTGACTTCTGTAAGTTGCCATTTTCAGTGGCATCTCAGGGATGACACTGCCCCTTTGCTTCAGATACGGTTTGAGAGGAAATCATTTTATTAATCAGCTGGGGTTTATATTTGTAATCACTGCTGCAAGCTGCTTTTTGTCACTTTTGCCACTGCTTTCTATATAATTTTATGTGACTTACAGTCTGCTATACTGATAACTGTACCACATGTATAGTTTCATTTTCAAAGTTTGCAGAGAAATGGTGGATTTTGTTCTGCTATGAGTAAGCCATATTTTCTAAAGGGAATTATGTAACTCAAACAGTGTGATTTCAAAGTAAGCAGATTTATTTTATTTTTGTATATCTCATTTATAGCTGTCATAGTATAGGAGGTTGCAGACTAATTATAGAAGCTATTAATTTGATCAATTAAAATAAAAAATGTATTGAGAAGAGAGAACAGAGATTGGAGCAAGAGCTTTCTTCAATGGTCATGGTAGAAAGAGGAAAAAGATATGACCCATGGGAGAGAAAAATCACAGCAGTTTGTAATGTATACTGTTATTAGTATGACATTTTCTGGCATTTCACTCATATTTGGATTTTCCACCATTTGCCCTTGCCCTCTCTTATAAGAATGACTGCCAGTCCTACTATTACAATTTCCTAGCTCTGGAATGTGCCATTGTATTTTGTCACACATCCCTGATCCTTTTATTATTTTTTCTAATTGGATGTATTTCTAATATAACCTAAACCTAATGGTTTATAACTATGCATAGTTTATAGCTGATTGGAGAGCACAGGTGATCAATAATTTTAATAACCTTGGCTACATTTGCATGCCACTATTTTATAGAATTAAATATAAAATGAAAGAAATGAAACCCACAAATCTCAATTACTGAAGCCGATTATCTGTTTTCAAAGAGAATGTGCCAGATGCTCAGCTAATTTAAATCAGCCCAGCTCACTAATATTTACATCAAGTCAAGAGTCTCCCTCAGTATTTTAAATCCCTTTATCTCCAGTATATAAAATACATAAAAAGAGCTTTGTGGGACAAAAATTGTTCTTACATGATCACTAATTACACCAACGGTTGCACTATGTAGCCAGGTATGCAACACTACAGCAGGAAAGAAAACCTGCCTCCTAATTTTTGTCATTTACATAGTGAAATAAATATTACCATACATACATTATCAACACTCATATTAGGACCATTTATCATCAGTTTCTCAAACATGATTTCTGAAACGTGCATTTGCGTAAAACAAAGTGTTAAAGGAAATACTAAAACCTTCACAGGAATGTTTAAGAGTTCTCCTTAAAAGCCTAATTGCTCCCTTTGGAGACATTCTAATCTATTGAGTAAATACTTATTTATAGACTTTGTAATTGGTGGATTACATTAACAGATATTAGGATATATTTTGAAGGCAAACATATTGACCTTGTGTAGTCAAATGCCTCCTTATATTTAGCATATTTATTGGCAGAAAATTCTATAATTCTAATTACTAGTGAAATTGATTTTTACAAACTCTGCAAGATTGAGATATATTCACATATATTTAAAGAAAATATTGGCAAACTGTGCCTTTTCTCTAATAAATCATTAGTGTCAGTAGCATTTCACTCCTCTTTTCAGTAGTCCCTAAGCATTCAGAAGCTCAATTCTTCATTTTATTCTTCATCTCTGAATTAAAGCAGAATAATCATAAAAATCTATATTAGCAAGTAAATTCAGTACTTTGGAGTAAGCTGAAGAGAGAGACCTGCCATTTTAAAAGAGGGCAGTGGGAGCCTGGAGCAAACACTGCAGACTCACATAGTATAATATGCATATAACACCACCATTTTTAACCTGCTCATAAATGAAGAACAGATAATGACAGCAGTTAAAGTATCAGGAAAGGCAGAGACAAGTTAAAAAGGGGGATGTGGGAGGCAGCTGACAAGGGGGACACAACAACCAAAACACCAAAGCCCTCAAAACGCAAATGAGAGGAATTAAGGGCATAGCCTGGGGTGGGAAATATATTTTTTCCCACCTGTAGTGTGTTTCCACGGATTTACGCTCTACTGTTATTTTTTCAGATGCTCCATCAACAATTTTATGTATGGGAAGCCCCATTAGTAATTAATTGTACTTTGGTGAAGAACAACTAGGGAATTGGCAATAAGAGCCATTACAGCAGAGCTCTTTTATTATTGTGTTGTAAGAGACAAAGGCAGTACAATTTGGCAGATCATCTAATGTCTGTATTTCTCAGATCTGTATGTGGCTGCCAGATAAAACTCTCCCCTGGAAAGAGGACTCTGAGGTTAAATTTACTCTTGCAGAGTGGGGTGGGGGGGAAGATTATATTGATAGCTGCTGGGAAGGGCAGACCCCCCTGTAAGCAGGACAAGTGAAAAATACCACAGATGTGTCTGGACAGCAGGTTCCATCAAAGCTGGTAGAAAAGTTTGCAGATCAGTATTTTTTGCTCTCTTTCAACATAGCTAAATTTATAAAGGGCATGGTCAAACAGATTCCACCAGCAAGAAGGAGTTGAAAATTAAAGTCCTGATCCCCAGCTTAGTCTTTCCTCTGTAGTAGTAAGCACAAGCAGTAGAGGTTATTGAACTGGATAAAAAGATAAATGTGTTGCTTCCTCCCAGACACAGTATTATGCATCATTGCCAAAAATCCTGAATAAAAGACCTTGTCCTGGAGGTATAAATCCCCCATGTGTGTACTGCTGTCATGAAATTCTTGAGTGCAAAACTTGCGTGGAAAGTTACTATATAAAAGAAAGATGCCTGGTTATGCAGCAGCACCAGCTATTGCCAGCAGTCTTGAAAATCAACTGCCAATGGGGGTAGCAGCTGTACTTCCCAACACTTTCTATAAATGAGCAATAGTGGAAATAGTGGGTAAGGAAAAAGCAGGATGACAAGGCTCAATAACTAAGGCGCTATTTACTCATGCAACCACCAGTGCAGCAGGAGTCCTGAGACCACCATGCTTGCTCGTGATATGATCAGCTGCATGCCCACAGCCAAATCATGGTGATTTCCAATGAGTCCTTTTTCCTTCCTTTTCTTTCTGTCTTCTCATTCTAAGCACAAGGTAAAAACTAAACCAAGAAAATCACCAAGACAGCTTGGGGCCTGCAGCTTCCCTTCCTCTTAGACCTTTACTACTTTCTGAAAGCAAGAAAATAGAAACGGAAGCCTCTCACTACCAGATTTCACAACTGCTGGCATCTGGAGCCAGGACAGTTAGATAACATTGCTAAAGTTCTGAGCAGAGATTTGATCAGACGATGCAAATGCCTCTTTGCTGTTCATTCTTTTTTGAGGTGAGCATGTGCTCATCTCCTGAGTTATGACATACGTGTAAAAGCATTTAGAACCTCAGACCTTGTGTATGCATGTCATACATATGACATATATAGAGAGCATATATATGTCATACATAAGCATACATTATCTTTCCACTTAGCAAAGCAAGAAACAAGTAGGCAAATTGTAAAAGCTATGTTTTAGCCATGGACGGCTACAGCTTCTTTGAAATGATGGGATAATCAGTTTTATAAAGAAACATACCCCAAAAGGCCATGTCTTTCATCAGGCCTATGTAAGAGACTTTATGGAATTCAACAACCAGGTTCTTATGAAGTGATAAAGATATCCATAGAGGAGAAAGAAATGTGCAAAGATTTGCAATCAAAAAGGAGGGAGAGTGGTTAGAGGTAAATAAGACAGATCTTAAAGTGAAGATTTAATTTCCATCTACTGCCACATAATATTTGTTCATTAACCTTCAGAAGCAGTGTATGTTGAACTGATTTGTCTTATGGGCTGCTGAAGCTACGAATTTCTGAATTTTTTCTGTATTTGATTTTTTTTCCCTTAGAGGCTAGGTATAAAACTTTTTAGGTTTTGACAGACACTCCTGAACACGCTGCTGACAAGATGCTATTGACATGCTAAGAACTTCTGGAAAGAGAGCATTAACAGAAACAAAGAAATACGATCAATAAAATAAGGATCATATAAAATAGGATCAATAAAAAGGTCATATGAATTTAGCACAGGCATGGATATGCACCACTGGGGGAATGAAGAGATTACCTCATGCCACGCAGTTGCCTTCCACTGTTTGATGCTGCAGCTGCACAGCCTCAACACATCATTACAGCAACTTTAACTCTGAAATACTGTGCTCTTTTCTTTATTTCTGAAAATCATGAAAGAAGCACCCACATGCTTCTTCCCAAATTCCAGCATATAACATGGGTGTTTACCACTGTATTGCATACAAAAATTAAAAAATGAATTGACAATCAGGAATAAGAGATATTTTCCTTGCATCAAAATTGGACTGCTTTGGCAAGTCATTCTACTCTGTTTCCTTTTCCATTCTTTGTCAGACTTGATTCTCTATTTTATTAGCTGCTTGGCACTAAGGTCTGCTTCTTTTAATGTTATAAGGGACCAAGGATACTGGAGAAATTATCTCATCTAGAGATTTGCATATCTGCTATGATTCAAATGTAACTGCTAATAGCCAAAGTATTTTAAAAGTCCTCTCTTATGTTCTCAATCTATATTCTGGTGTACATTGTTATATTACCTGAAAAAAATGCCCATAAAGAATAATCAAAACTCAACAGCATGCAAATTTTAAGTTAACAGGTACTCAAATTTTTGTTCTGTTAAGAATTCTAGTTCACTTTAAAGACATCTGTGTTACTCTGGCTATATTTTTCTATACTTTTTACTTCCTAGTGCCTATTGAAAGACAAAAATAAGTTCCCTTCAGATACAGCATAAAAATGAAAATCAGTGCTTAGACAATAGAAAGTGAACCAGTATTTTCTATACTGATCACCCTGCAATGCTATTCCTTAGGTTTTCTCCTCTTTTACTTGAATTTTAGAGGAAAGACAGACAAGGTCCATGGGGAAAAAGCATCCCTCTTCCTACCCAATCAAGAGTAAACAAAGTATGCTGTTTGCTTAAGGATGGTGCATTCTGCACTTTCAAGAAAGAGAAAATCTCCTGTGGGTACTGCATACATTCTGTATAGTTTTCTGATGAACTAGTGATACACTGGTAATGAAACATCAGCAAAAATCCCACCCACTGGTGCACTTCCTCTGACATGTCGAAGTTGTTGCACGAATGCTGCCTCCTTGTCCCTTGGGGCTTATTTCTGATACTTTCTGATATTCTGTTTGCAACACTCAAAAAAAGGAAAAAAAAAAAAAAAGAAACAGGAGCACTAGATTGAAAAAGATAACATCCTTTGGAAAGTACTATTTAACATAACACTGCTTGCTGCTTAACTTTCTGTACTGTTTGCAGTAGGCGCTGCTTGAAAGGGTCTGAGCACTTCAGCATACAGTTGCCCCTCTGGAGGTGATAGAGCTGCTTCAACGTGATAAATTCTTTCAAAGGCAAGAATAAACAACCTTTGATTCATACAGTGAAACTTGTTATAAGTAATGAATGATTTAGATAGAACACATTTAGCACTGTCTCACAACGAACATTTATTACAAACATACCACAACAGCCGAAGCGGTGGTAGATAGCACACCATCAATCAGAGCAGACCACCAAAACAAATCGTGCCTCATAAACTACTTTAATATATCACGGACCTCCCAAATATACATCACTGATCCATTTGTTACAAAGCTTAGGCTACTTTTTCACTGACAAGTCAATGACACTTGGTATTTTCATTTACGTGCTATATCACAATGAATCTAAGAACTCCATTCATCCAAAATTAGGTTCCTGGGAGTCCTGGCCTTTAGTGCTCCTCAGGCTTATGCAACTTACACACATGGATCTTGGTAATGATGCCTGTCTACAAAGACCCATTTGCCAATGTACCTTGTCCATACACTTTAGCAGCATCTTGCTAACTTATTTCAAGTACTCAAGCTGCAGTTCCTTCTAAACCCATGCAAAATTTATGGCCCATACTGATCAGAGAAGGCAGCAGCACAGTAGCAGTTTTAAAGGGCATATGTTACATGCTGCAGAACAGATTTTTCAAGTCATTTTGAAAAAGTGATTGAAGAAGGTGCTTCTACTTCTCCGCTTTCAATATCAGCAGAAATGCATACAAAAGATCGCCACAACAGAACAGCAAAAACTTAACTCTTTATGTAGTTGGTCTGACAACCTGCACTGGCTTAAAGCTTCTGCATTTTTCTAAGGTCTGTACTAAAACGTAACTGATACCCAAAAACAAAAAGTTTTTTTTTTCAGGTCTTAGGGTCAATCAAACACAGAGTAAACCACCAAAAAGGAATGCTTCATCCTCTAACTCAATACCATTCTGATGACACAAACGATGAAAAAATCACAAACTTGGGCTTAAGAAAAATGTCTGAAAGCTGCAAATACAGACAAGTTGGTAACATACATGGATTCTAACCAGTTCTTAAGTAACCCGCACCAGAGCAAAACTGGGCTGAGTAAGTGATTAAGAAATTATAGTCTAATTGTTCAATAGACTTGCAAAAATCCATAATACATTTCCTGTAAAACATCTCTGTCCCTCAAACAGGAACGAAAAGTATACAGTTCACGAAGTTTAATATACTTAAGGGATTTCCAACTGCATTCCATAAATTCAAATGCTGGGATAATAAGCTATATGGTCTGATTTCTTTCCATTATACACTAAATATTCTTTTGCCAGTCTGCATACTGCTACTCTACCAGGAAACCACACTGACATAGAACACATCAAAGCCAACATAACCATAAGAAATGCATGTTGGCAGGTAGATGCACTGGAGGTAAGGCACCGGCCAGTGCAGTACACTACAAGTCACTGAGCAAAGATTTGCTAAGAAAGTTTGGATTTTTATCAGATTTTTTCAATCCAACTTGAAATGCAGTGATACCCCTGGCCCATTCAGTTTTCAGTATCAAATGTTACCATTCAAACAATATAATATGTCATTAATCTGCATGTTAAACATCCGCTGAATCAATGGCCTGTTCAGGATAATGGTAAAATTCTAAGTAAGTATTCTACGCACCAAACTCTGCAATGCCACCTTGATTTCAGTCTTTAATATGTGGTTATTCAAGACAGAACAATTATTAATATTAGTATGAAGAAGACCAGCAAACTGATAAAATTAATAGCAAGTGCAGTGGGATTGGTGGTGTGAATAGTGTAATTAATTAATCAAAACACTTCTAATACTTCTAGAGGATATTATAGGAATAAATAAAAATAGACAAGCCATTATGATTTTCTTAAGTATGCAGTAATAGTTCTCTGTATCCTATATTTATGCCAAAGCCACTACAGAAGTAATAACTAGCTGACATCTATTAGGATGACTGACTAATTTGGTATCATAATGAGACCCAAGAAAACACTCATCTGCAATATGACAAGTCATCATGAAAAGTTTGGGTTGTGAAGTCTGAAAGAACCACAGATGGACAAACTGACAAAGAATCTGTCTGTCCAGATTGCATTTCAAAGTCATTGCCAGCTATGTGGACATTTACTGAAAGCATCTCTAGTGGGCAGCCCTAGCAATTCTGCTTTCACAAGGGGTTTCATGATCAACTCAGAACTACACTGCAAACCACCCCACAGACAGAAGGAGTGCACACAGCCCTAGTTCAAAAGGAACATAGTATGTCATGACTTAATAGTGTTTGATTTCTCCCTAGTGGTTTTTAAGGCTAGACAGTTGACCTCCTTCCTCCCATGGTGCTTGACTGTTGACACCTCAATGCTCTTTCTTGATTAACCAAATCTCATCCTCCACTTTATTCCCTTAAACTAGCTTTTTCAAAGAGTGCTATTGTTGCTTAGGGAAAAAAGAAGACAAAAAAAGAAGAAGAAAGAATTGGACAAGACAGCTACATAGAACATTTAGTGAGACAGGGGGCTAAAATCCCACACCAGGCTTGGCAGCTGTGATAATGATGTATAATTTAATTGAAGCAATACTATGATCCTCAAAAGGACTTCAGACCTTTTCCTATGTTTATGTATTATTCAGGCTAATGGCAACCCTGAAATAGAAAAAGCTTCTTATCTCTTAAAACTTTTATTGCAGACAGTTCAAAATGCACAAAGCTGAGTGCTGGTCTGTGTGCTTTAATGCAAAGTGAAAGGACGCAGTTTTCAACCCATTTTAGCGTCGCTGCCTTGGCAAAGAGACAGATGTGATTGGATGCCTTAGAAACCATGGATGCAATGGCATGCACGAGAAATTGAAAGTTTTGAGTTACTTCTGAACTTAGAACACCTTGGCTCTGTCTCGCCATTAGTTGTTTTCACTTTTTTTCAATACAAGTTCATAGAAAAAATATAAATCCCGTTAGACAAGACAAAAATCTATTGGAATCAATACAAATGGCATCTCCTTTGCATTTTCAGCAAGTTAACTGACAGTTCTTGCTGCACCTTTAACACTGTTATAAAAGCCCCTGTCCACAGGGTTTTTGAAAACTAACAGGATAATTTACTAAAGGATGACAAGCTGCTTATTAGCAGTTGTGTGGATTAGTGCAAATTCGTCCTGCAGACTAAGCAGCAAAAAAGACCCATCTTCAAGCTAGTCTTCAGTCTATGTTCAACTTGCATGCAGGGCAATAGAGGAATAAATCAGAAAGGTTCATAGGAAGGATTTTACTTCCAGCCATTGTTTATACTGTAATGCAAAATTGGAACCCAACATAACAATGTAAATGTTCACATGACCACATAAAAATAATATAGAGTTAATAAAATAACATAAATCCAAATCACAATATCTGTGGAAGACGGTGGTCACAGAATGTCAGGAAAGGAGTCTTCATATGATTTTTCTTTCCAAATGTGTAGCAAAATTTCATTCTGTGGTGACTGTCTACAGCTTTTTTACTGATCAATGAATCATAAAGATCATCTTGTGATCTTTCCCAATATGCAAAGACAATGTAAGTGCCACGAAACATATCAGTCACTGCTGCATTTCTGCTGAAGAGATTATGAACAGATACATTTAGAGATAGCAACTGGCCTTGCCATGAATCAAAAATGTGTACTGCTAAACTGATTTAGGGCCTCAAACTACATTATCTATAAAATGAAATTACCACATTCATTGTTTGGAAAAAGAATTGAAAAGACCAATACAGATCAAGTAAATTCGCATGCATAATACGTTGTGTTATCCTGTGTTCTAAACACATCTCCCTTTCCCTGCATCAGCTGTACTTTAAGAGCACATGCAAGCTTTTGTAGCATAACCTTTGTTTAAACTAGGCTTTAAGGAAGTTTACGAACTAGCTACACATATAGAATAGATAAAAGAAAACGCATCTTTTGTAATTTGAAGAGTACAAAAACTTTTACCAATTTCTGTGTTCCTTTCAGATTAAAGAGCAACAATATACCATCAAAGGGCACAAGAAAGGAAATCAGTCAAGATGCTGAGCCATATTTTCCAAAGAATATAAATTAAGTAAAGCATGTTGCCAGAAACAAAAATGTGCCTACACATTCTTCATGGCCTGCAATATAATGTCTATCTATCCATACAGGAATAATTCAATGTAAAAAATATTAATAGCACTATTTTTCTATTTAAATACAATGATAAAGCTATTAAAGCTGAGTGAAATAAGTTAAGAACTCTCTGATAAATAATCTTTGCAGATAACCATTTGTAAAAGGTCAATACAACTGACAAGCAGAAGAATCCATGCATTGAACATGGAGACCAAAGGAGAAGATAAGAGACAGCATAACCAACATGCAGATATAAAATGCTGGTGTCCAGGAGCTGCAATGCAGAACAGGCTCCTAAAGACAGCTCAAGGAGTGAAATTCCGTTAATCTGATTTTTAAATATAACCTGTGCCAGGCTGCTGTAGAAAGAGTAAAGTGAGACCATGTTAAACAGAGAATTTCTCCTCACAATAATAAAACTTATGTGTTAACAAAGTTATTTTTAAAGGAATGCAAGCAGAAACAGTAGATGCTCCTCCTAGAGCATCTACTAATCAAAGAGGCTGAAATGAACTTGTATGTAAATGTCATCTAAGAGGCTTTTTTCTCAGAGTACAAAATCTGTGTCTTTGTCCTGATACATTATAGAGTGTCTGTCTTCACACACTGCACAATGAGGCTCCATCACCAACTTCAAAGAAGTTACCTTTGTAATTCTGCTGCAGCTCCATTTTTCAAGTCCCACAACCCCCTTTTTAAAAGATATTTTTCCTTCAAAACACACAATTGAACAGCATAAGGAATTAAGTGAGGTTTATTTCTTTATTTCTTCTCCTATTTCCCTTCTGCTGCTCTTCAACATTCCAAAATTGAATTTGTTTTGTATTTCCTTTTTTTTAATTGGAAAAGAAGGAAAGAGTTGGGTTTTTTTTACAAAGCAGAACCTGAGTTGTTGTTGGGTTTTTTTCCACAGTGACTACCAACAACAAGAACATTACTCAAATTTCAAGAGGAGGAGGAGCCAAGGAGTCTAGCAGTGGAGAAAATAAAAATAGAAAATGTGAAAACTTACTGTTGTTCAGATTTTTAACGAACTCTTTATCTTTCACCACACTCTGTAGCCTTAAATTAAGTATGCATTCATTCTTTTTTTTTATTGGACATGTATTATTAACCTAAATTTTACAGTATCTTTGAAATTACCTTACACATAAATAGAGAGCTACTGAATTAAGTGATTCTTGATGGTAGAGCAGACAGTAATGCACTAAAACATGTTCTCTCCTAGTGTATGAACCCATATCAAGTCCATGGATAATCAAATGGACAGATAGCAACAGTTCAATTAGATACATCAAAAACTGATAGATACATGCAAGTAAGGACTGTAGACAGATTCTCAAGCTTTTCCAGAATCACTAGCAGTATGAAACTACCTTAACTAGTGGAAAATACAGCAGCAGGAACTGCATCAGTGTCACAATTTTTCCTCTGTCTTCATCAGCCCTGGGACTTTTCTGTGCTCTCTTCACATCAGTCTTTCTCCAGCTCCTAAGCATTACCTGGTGAAAACTGCCATGACTGACTATCCAATAGATGATACTGCAGCTAAGACTCAAAAGTAGATTCTCCTCTCATTTTAACTGGCGTAACTTCATAAATTTCAGTGGGATTAGTCTTGCCTATAACAAGTATAAGAAAGATTTCAAGTACATTCCAGTTACTACTACCGGGCACACACATCAGTAAGATTTAAAAATATAACTGAAGAATGCTTTTAGAAATGCACCTGACATAGGCTTTCACTTACCCATTCCTGCAATACCTTTCCCTAAATTTTTAAGGACCTTCACAGGAGAAGAAATTCAGTGACATGCTTAAATTGCATGAAAGCTGCCTCTCAAATTTTCCATAATTGAACAGACTAAATTTCTTCAAACTCTCACAAAAGCATTTTTTATAGTTTTCAGAACAATTTTGTCTTTTTCTCATTTCCTCCAATTTTTCTGTATCAAATATTACACATGGCTCCATTTCTTCTCTAAATAAGGCAGTAGGCACAGAGGAAGCCATTTACTCCTTTACTCCTATTTACAAAGCTAAGGATTCCTTTTGTGTCTTTTTCCACTGGCAGTACAATGGACCTATAGCTAGGCTAAATTACCAAGCCAGAGGCAGCAATCTCTGGCAGTGTGGTAGACCTCTGATTTTCTCTCTAAAACTTTCAAAAATGACCAAATACACTTTGAAAGAACACACAAAATCCAGCTGGTGGAAAGCGCATCATTAACTAAAGCAATGTGAGGCGTTAATGTGAGGACTGTCATCTGTCCTTATCCAGCATTCTGCATGGGAAAAACAGTGAAGAGCAAGATTTTGCTGCTTCTTTGAGCCACTGTGACCATGCTGTACTTGGAACCACAGCAGGAATTGTATCAGTGAAGTCTCATCACAATGCATGCCCACGCCTGAAAGGAAAAGGGAGGCTGCAAAGACACTTGGTATTCAGAAGAGATAGGAGCCCAGAGGAAAGAGGAGTTACTCATATCAAAACCTTGATTTTTGGGAAGGCTGAAAGTCATTATCTCTGGCAGCTTCTGCTGAGTCATAAGCATTTCTGCAAACAAAACTCAATTTTTCCTATCTTGTTTTTTTCCATCACTTCATTTAATTTCCTTATGCAAAGAAACACAGTAATGAAAAACATCAGTTTTGAGGGAAAACCTTAGAAAACAGAAAAACTTTTTGATGTTTCTGAATTACTGCGGTTCACTTCTCTATACAATATACACATGCAACCACAAAATTATCTTACTATTCAGCTAACATAAGAGGATGAAGTTTCAAAACTAGTAGGATGAAACCAGTGCCAGGATGAGAGCTAAAATGGCATAATTAAGCCAAGAACAAGATTTTATGATTCAGATATAAATGACTGAAACAGTAGTTTCTATTGGAAGTGTTGTCATTATTGAACAGCAGCTCTAAAAGATCAGAAGTTTTCTATTGTTGGCAATTCAAATATCATTTACCAAAACTAAATCATCTGTAAAAACATCATATATTCCCTCCCCTTCCCACCCCCAATTTTGAATGTACTAAACGAAGTTTTCATGAAGGTATTTAGTAATGGCTCTTGAAAGAAGTAATGTACTCTAAGTACTCTTCAGATCATGCTTTGAAGTCAAAAATCAATAGTGTTTAACTGACGAACACTGTCTTTCAAAATTGTTAGAAAGGGAAAGCCAAAACAACTTTTTCTTAAAGACTGTAATATGTGTTTAAGCCTATTCATCATTTTGAAAGAGCACATCTGATCTGTGCTCTTTCAACACCTAACAGGCGCTTTACACAAGTTCATTTTATTTGTGGACCAAAGTAAGACAGTTTGCTTGTGCTTGCTAGTTTTCTAATGTCAGTGATGCTTTATGGTAGTTCCAAAATCTGTTTTACAAAAAAAACAAAAAATGCAAATAACCAAAGGAGAGGGATGTGTATGCAGGAGGGGGGCGAAGAGTATTTAAATATTCCTTCTGCTTTATAATTATTTGATCAACATACTTTTTAATATGATAGCAAACATTTCAAGCAAGGCTCCAAGTACAGGATGTGGACACAGGATTCAAAGGAAGGCACCACCTTATTAAATCTTTTTTTTTTATTTCTTCTTTTCTTTTTCTTCTGAATAATCCAGAGCTGCAGGCTAATGTTATGTATCAGCTTGAACCATCCTAAACCAAGCCTTGATCACAATTGCTTCTCTTCCCTTGTGGCCCATAGCCCTCTTTCATACTAGGTTTCCCCATGACCAGAGAGTGTGCAAATGAAGGCATCCCCTCAGCTATATGAATGCTATCCTCTATACCACATGGCTAAGTGCTAGCTGGATCAGCAACCTTAGCAGGGGTGGCAGCAGATGTGCACAAGCACTAGCAACCTTCTCCTCAACTGGAGGATGTTGAGGGAGACCCTGCAGCCAGGACTGGCAGAGGTTGAAGGAGACTACCGAAACCCAGCTCAGGCCGATTTCACCCCCCAACAGCTGGCAGCCCCTTCCCAATGATGTTTGGAAACACTCTTTTAGCTTCCAACCTACATTTATTCGTTACTGTTTGGTTTTCTGCCAACACTGCTCTGTTCTTAAGTAGATGTTGCATCTTCCCCACGTTTGCTCCCTCGTGACTGAAATAATCCCATCATTTTCCTTCCCTTCAAGTCAGGAAGACAGCTCTCACAAACTTGGTTTTCCATTGCTCTTATCTTTGTCATCTTCACCCGCACAAGTTTTAATACAGGTTACCAGACTTCTATACGGTATTTCAGATGTGTTCAAAGAGATGAAAAACAGACAAACAAAGGCCGTGTGCTCCAATAAAATATAAATGGGAAGCTTCACACGTCAGCAGAGTCCTTTTGAATTCAGATTTCACTCTGAAGAAGGTGGTGTAAAAGAAGGTGCAAAATTTGC
Organism: Coracopsis vasa; assembly: GCA_026283785.1. Lineage (NCBI taxonomy): Eukaryota > Metazoa > Chordata > Aves > Psittaciformes > Psittacidae > Coracopsis > Coracopsis vasa. Next base: position 25,305 of record JANHGB010044529.1, read on the forward strand.
TTGTTATCATGGGATAGAGGCTAAATCTAGACTTTAAAGAAAACAGAAGACTGAATAAAACCCAGTTAATTTCACAGTCACTCAGTAACCAAATACTCTTTTCCCTTTAAAGTATATTCAAAGCAGAACTATTAGAACATCTTCAGTACATCAAGTCACATATTGTGTGTAGTCACACACTTTATATACTTGCAGTTAAACTAAAACTGCCAATCCACACTTAGAGTCCTCAGTTTCTAAAATTAGGTTTTTAGATCCTTATCTATGCACAAGCCACCTTACAAATACATTGAGCTCCCTCTGAAGCTACCAAAAAACTACGAATTTTTTACTACACAAAATCAGGTCGCTTCTGTGAAATCATTTTAGGACACCAAGTTTGAAACTTTTAGTCAGCATTTCATAAGCTTTTCCAATGTACAAGTGCATAGCAGCATATTCAGTGTCACACGACTTTAGAAAGTCATACCACGTGATAAAGAATTCATGCACCTTATCCTTGAAATGACATTAAATAAATTACTTCCATTAGACAAATGACAAACTATATGAAGCATTACCCCCCCAAATCACATAAACTACACAAGTGAATCGTATCAGCACAACTGACTGTGCTTTCCAAGTGTTGCAACTTGACTACTACACCAAAAGCTCTACCTCACCACATCCAATCAGTCCCCTCATGCTGAAGCATAAGGATAACTCTCACTAGAAGCCCAGGCTAACTGCATCCACATAAATGTCTCCTGTCTACTCCCCATTCTTCAAAAGTCCCACCCTCCACCCCTTTATCCTCAGCACCCTGCGGATGTGAGGCAGATCAATACAAGCTCCTCCTGGTGGAAAAAAAGCTTTGTGAGTTTCCCTATGGGGGAAGTGAATAGTATTGTTGAGTGGCTGCCAAGAAGACATCTAAATGTCTATAACAATTAGCGGTGCTTTTGATGTGTGGGACTTTGTGACCATGCAGAGACTCTTCATTACAAATGCAGAAAATCTCAAGGCCCTATTTTCACCAAACTCAGCGTGTGTGCACTGCAAAGTTGTTCTACATGCAAATGTCCACCTACCTGAGATGTCTGGGTGTCCAGAGTCACAGGCAACAAGCAGCAGTCCATTAACATACCTCCAACTCTAAGACTTTAGCCATTACACTAATAATCTAATACTTTACCTCCAAATTTGGAAGGTCAGAGGGGGACAGGAAAGGGGGGTGGCTGCTTTCTGTATGGAAGAAAGTTTATAGAATTTTCTCTTCTGAGCTAATCTTTGATTTATGTTGATGTTGGTTTGAGCTGATCTTTGATTTATGTTGATCTATAAAAAGATTTGCAAATCTTATGATTTCCAAAAAACATTTAAACTAGTGTTGATGGATTACACACATCCTAAATAATACATGTGCTGATCAATCTGTAGGGAGACTGAATGTCATGCATACAGCTTTGTATCACACTTACCAGCAACGCCCGGCCAGTGACACTTAAGATTTCTCACACTGGTACCTTTTGCCATAAAAATGATTAAACTGCCATAGAGCTGAAATCGAAACTGAAATATAAGGCTGGATCACTTGCATAATAAACTTTGATTTAGTCATTAAAGAGACTATTGCTCCACTTCCATGCAGACAGAGAGGACAGGCACCACCCTCATCTATTTCTGTGGGGTGTTGCACTGTAGTTGCATTTTAATTTTATTTCTCCAATTTGACCATAAGTAAATCAAATCACACTTTTAGTTCTGAAAATGGAAATTCTTTCCGTGAACCACAAGGGAGACATGAACAAACAACACTTCAGGAAAAGGCACATATAATTTGCATTCCCAACCTCAGATCTGATCACTTCCCTCTGAAGTCTTTTCATCTCTGACTCTTCTCCCCAACCCTGGAGGCCTTTTGTACCTTTGGGTGGTGGTGTTGGCACTGTTGGTGTATTGCTCTTACAAAGGACACCCTGGGGCATGCACAGGGTCCCTCTTTGCACCCTCATCAAGGTTTGCCTCAATCCTGATGATCATCCCTCAGCCTTTTGGCTGTGGTGGTCAGATGGACCACCCCAGCATCAGATGGACCAGATCCTGTTATGGAGGTCACCGCATAAAGGTTCAGGCTCTTCAGATGTGCCTGATGGCCCGAGAGGGCACAGCTATCCCGAGACTGAACAATGAGTAAAGAGTTAATGTCCACTAAGAGCAGCGATGGTCCTAACGGTTTCGGCTCTTCTCCTCTGAAACCTTTCTGTCACTCAGCCTTCACACAGAGTTGTGAAGTACACTGATGTCTGCCAGAAGACAAGCATCATGCGTGACCTTCTTCTCCCAATGCATTTTGCTGTTTGTCAGCAGAGGTAACACCCAGCCACCACACATGACATTTTCTGGGTACTGACACTGGCTTGGCCTTGCCAGCTCCTCAACAGGCTGAAGTCCCAGGAGCAACAGTCCAGACAACCATGTCCCTGGTCCCACTTACATTGGTCTGTGATGCTCATCCAATGAGATGTACTACACACAGATGCAGGGCACATTTGATATTGCCGAAGATCTGTGAAAGGGGATCACTGCCCCCGTTTTCGCTGGTCAGGAATTACTATTACTATACTATTAGTATGAGTGTTGGGAAGGTTCCCAAGCATGACACAAATTGGCAACTTACTGTAGATGAGGTCCTTGGTAACTCGGCTTAGTGGTGGACTTGGCAGTCCTGGAGTAAAGATGGGACTTGATGATCTAGTTGATTCTATGATTCTAGTCTCCATATTCTCACAGATGCCAATGGATGGACACAAAGCCCATCTATGTGCTTATGGATGTATACACTCAAAATGTAATTCCCCCTCTCTCTACCCCCTCATGATATATGACGGAGTGAAAACACTGTGGAAATAAATTCAGGAGGGGATAGGCATTAGCAATGTTTGAAATCTGCTTTCTGATTTAAGGTAAACTCAAAAGAGTACTTAATCTTCTTTTCCTAGTTTTTTGTTCTCCAGATTGTAAATCCTTCTTAAAAACTTGAACCATGGCATCTTATTTTGGGTCAAAGGGAAAAGAAAATCCAGTTGATTTGTACTTTCAAGTTCTGCTTTAAGAGTTCAATTTATCTTGATCATTAGTTTATAAATCCCAGGTTAAAGCACATCTAGAAACTGCATTCACATGAATTATCTGGAAAAGTTGTCTGGAGTGAAGACTTAAAAACAGCTAGAAAAGAAAATGGTATCTTTACATTTCTTCAAACCCACATATAAGACTCATTTCACTCCCTGACACCTGACATTGCAACTAAATCAGAAAATTATTTCCACCCATAAATCCATTTATTTTACTTCTGGGTAGCCATTTTTTAAAGCAAATTCCAAGGAGAAAAACAGAGGTGAAGAGAGCTTTTTCTCATAAATAATACAGAAAACTGCACAGTAACACCACAGAAAATGTCTTCTCAGAGCTTGTAGCTTCAGCAATGAATGTTTTTTTTTTTAGTTATACCAACAGAATCTCCAGCTTCATTAGTCTGTACTTGGACTGATCATGATCAGGGTCTATGCAGATACAGAAGACCAGCACTTTCCAAAGACGCCTTTACTTCACAACATTGCTGAAACAGTATGTGGCACAGAAAAGCTTTAGAGGATAGTCTAAATCAGGTATTGCTGTCCACCATGGAAACTGACCTTAGCATAGCTATACTATGATTCATACAATGCATTTCTGGACATGTGCATTCAGCATCACCTTTCCCCTCTGAACAAAAGAGTTAGAAGTTGGTATGCAGGTGTCTGGCTCTCCTGAACCTCTTCAACAAAAATAAATACCTCTTTCCGTTTTGGGATGGGCTTTCCAGTGTGCTCCAGTGAGGTTGGCATGCTTAAATTTCATCAAGCAACACTAAGTTCCATGTGAACACCAATAAAAAGAACTTACAGCATTGATATATAAGCAAAAGCTGATTCTTAATGTTTAATGGAAAGAGAAGTGCATATAATATGTTTTGGAAGTCAGAAACGCTCAGACTACATGACACCACAAGACATAGGTTCTGTCAGATCCTGAACTTGGAACTTTCACTGGAAAGCATGCATCATCTTAAAGTCACACAACTCTCACAATAACATCTATGTATGAAAAAAACTACTGTACAGCAGGTATGTCTAGTTTTTGGCTGATTCAAGACCTGTGAGTAAACAAGACAAACTGCTTCTTAGCCTCCTTGAAACAGGTATCTTCCTTATATTTGTTTCAGCTGCAAAGAACACCTCTAAGAAAAAAAAAAAGCAACCCATATTAAGGTATTATTTTGTGCACTCAGATTCAGGGATTATTTTGTACCCATGATAAAAATTCTTCAGTAGAGCTCTTTGCTTGTATCAGAGGGCAGGCAAGAGATTAAAGCAATACACCTCTCATTTACCAGATTTAATTGAAAATGGGAGAAAAGGAAAAAAAGTTAACAGCGTTTTTTAAATCCCAGGAACTTGACAGTGACATATATTCCTAACTCACGTGCCTCTGACAAGAGGTCATGCTGCCCAGAGTAAATAACAGCCTGTAATTATCAACAAGGATAGCCAGCAGCAGCACTGTGAGATACATGCGATAATGTGATTTACAGGACCAGGAAATAATTTTCAGATATACTGTGCTGCGTTAACAGTCCAGGTTAAGTGTGTGCTGCAAGTTTTCCCTTGAAGGTACAGTAGGTGGAAGATTTGTGATATCTTTAAATGCAATAAAGGGAAATACGGGGGTTGGGGGGAGGGAGGAGCCTCCTGCTGAGATGTTGTGATAAATTATTAAAACTTCTTTTTAATGTTGATGCTACTCTTTAACCTCAGATCACAATACTGACAGCAGAGGAAAACTGGAAGTGCTGTTAAAGCTGTGATAAACACACCATGCTGTGGCAACACTTGTAAGGGGAGAAAAAAAAAAAGAAAAGAAGAAAAAAAATATCCTGGGGTGCCTCCAATCAGTAACATCAAGAAACAACCAGGGAGAAAACATCAAGCCATCTACAACCCCAATCCTTCAGTCCAAACAGTTATGAGATAGCATTTACGCTCACTGAGCTATCTGATTACGAGACCTCAGTAACCCATGTTTTCCATAAACAAATGTCATGCAAAGAAGCAAAACAAAGTGAACTTTATGAGAAGGCACATTCAGTGAACCGTTCACAATGCATAGAGGGTAAATCTTCTCAGCAGTTTTGAAGAGAAGAGGAAAATGGATTGCTGCCTTCAAAAATCATAAGTGTTTTTTCAGCACAGCATTTTTTCTTTTCGATAAAGTTAACGCAATTTATCTTTATTAACACATCAACACTGACATAGCCAGTCAGCCAATTAGTGCTGCTGGCAGTGCATTTCACAGCATTCACGTACTCTAAAAGAATGTCTGTCTAGTCATTTTTACCACATACACTAACAATTCTGATCTCAAAATAGGCTGCTTGCTTTCTCTCTTCTGCTTTCCTCTTCTTTTCCAAGACTATAGCCCCCTATAACGGGGGCAACACCTCTTGCAATAGAGCCACAAGCATCTGTCCCAGAGTCTCCAGAACAAAAAGATTAATCTGAATTCTCATAGTCAAAAAAAAACCCAAAAACCAACCCTGTTTCTAAATAGCATACATTTATTTGTATACAGGCCTTAAATGTTGTTCTGCTAATGACAAAATGCAAAGTAAAATTCCTGCAAGGAATACATCCCTTACAGTCAGTTAAGCAAACTAACAAGAAAACAAATTAAACTCCATGCTCTCTTTTCAGCATCCTATTGCAAGCCCACATGGCAATCTGAAATCTGAGTCACTCAAAACAGCATAGGTATTCTCCTTAGATGACCTCTAATGCAGAATCTTTCCTAAACATCCATTACAAAACTTTTGCTTTCCACTTACCCCCCTTCCAGTGTTTGCCTTTGGTCCTGCTGAGCTTGCTCAAGGTTGGTCCAGAGAAGAGCAACATCAAAATGAAAAGAAGTTCAAGCATAGTGATTTTCCCCCGTTTCACTGGTAACAACATTTCCACAAGTTATTAAAAAAAAAAAGAAAAAAAATACATGTATAAAAAAAATTAAAAAATCTTACATCTTCTCCCACAGTTGCTGTTTGGTTAAGGAGTGATTAATCATTGAAAAATCAGAGCAAAAAGTAGCTTTACTCTCCTTAGATGCTGAAGTAATATCTCAATGATGTAGCCCTGAGGAAAGCCACATTTCTCACTGATCCGGTTTCTTTCCCACAACATGCAGCCTGCACTGCTGCTACTACAGTAGCTATAAAATAATTTCTGCTCCTCACTTTGGCTTCTGTGGGAATATATTCCTCAGCTTGCAGCGTGAGCTTGATCGAAAACGATAAAAACAGTAATGCTCGTGTCCAGCAGAAAAGAGAAAAGATGTCAGGATTGTGAAAAAAGATGAGAAGCAGTTGTACTGACAGCTTTAAGCCTGACTGTCTGATCCTAATAGCTGTGCAACCAACCAAATTGCTCTTTTAAGAGTAATAAGGCTTCAGCGAAAGCTGGTGTCACTGCCACTTGGGTAGGTAGTGCAGGGCTTGAAAATCACCAAGGAACCTGCTAGAGATAACGACTGCCACAGTCCCAGCTCTGAACGCAGAGGGCTGAGCAGAGTACAGCATGCACAGGGAGCATTTAATCTCTATTGTGTGGAGGAGATTTCCTGCTTTACGTGTGCAACTGCTCAGGACTTTTGACTGCATTTTATTCAGGCTTTAGTTCATACTTTATACTAAAATGCAAGCTTCAACACACTAATTACTCACAGCATTTCCCAAGTAGTTACTGCATGGCAAAAATCCTGCATGCTTGCTTTTTGGTTTTTTTATCTTAAAGTAGCAAGCAGGAAGAACAAATCCTTAGCAGAAGCAGTAATCTTTTCACTGCTCAGAGCAGCTCTGCATTTTATATTTTCACACAGTCTATCCTTAGGATCTTCTAAATCCAGGGGGTGGGGGTAGAGGGCGGAGAGAGAGAGAGAGAGGGGGGAAAGATAAAAGGGGACATTCAGAAGTATAGATATTTTCAAAATAACAGATTGCAGTCATGATTTTTCATTTAATTGTTACAGAAATAATATAGCTACCTCCATCTCCAGATGTCTGTCTAAGAATGCCGAAGCTGGCAGTAAACACAAGAGTTTCTGTGCCAAATCTTAGATTTTCACAAAGACTTCGGCTCACAGAAAGATTCATGACATTCAGTCTGCTCAAACAGTCTTGTCATGCCCAGTGCTTACTTAAGTATGCCCAGTAGCTTGAATTCATCTACAGTTTGGCATTTAGTTGTTTCCACATAAGCATTCAGCGTTCAAATCAATGAGCCAAAAACCTTGAGCTGTAGATTTATATAAATAAAAAAATCAATGTCTTTAGAATGACAAAGCAACAGTGGTCACAAATTCCCCAAAGTTATCACGTTTTCAACCATGGACATGATGCCCTTTTCAGTGCAACATTAAAAAGAGGATATTAATAAATCTGAAGCCTTGCTTATTCGTCTGAATAAAAAATGATATTTTGACTGGTGGAGACAATCATGAACATCTACGTACAGGCATTTTTTTAAACAAACAGCATATAACATCACAAACAAGGAAATATTGGGACTCCACCACATCAACTATGAAAGGTCTTTTATTTTCTTTTTAAGTTCTAAAATATATTTATGGGCTGGTTAGAGGATGTAACATTTGCATTTAGACAGGGATTAAAAGCATGCTGATATACAGTAGTTTTTCATCCCTCTGTGCATTAATTTTTAAAAGTTATAAGACATCTTACCAGATGCTGGGTCTGATATATCAAGGCTGATGTTTATGGCTTAGTTGCCAAAAATTAGGTCAGTATCTATCATGTAGAGTCACTAAGCTGTGGCTTCTTATGTTAAATTTCTCTATCAAGCCATTCTTAATCACCACTCTTGTTGCTAATATTTAAAACACCATTTCTTCCATTTCTCTTCCAACAGTTACTGAAATGAGGCAGACACTTGTGCTCATTCTGATTGCCTCTGTAACACTCTTCTGAACTAGCACGATACTGCCATGTCAAAGCATCAAAAAAAATTACAAGTTCACATTGGCAGGTTTAAAATCTTTTTATGTCCAGGTAATAAAATGACCTTAAAATTGAAACAACCACCACCACCCCTCTTGGGTACCACTAGGCAAATTTAACAGCTTAAGAGTTTGAATCAAACAAACACCTCCAATGTCCAAAATGTTTGACAATCTCAGTCATGCCTTAGGAATTCTGATGGGTTCGTTCTCTTGGCCATCTCTGCAGCCTCATGTCACTTCTGCCTCTCACATCCTTTCTTCAGTCTCTGTCTTGCTTTCAGATTTTATAATCCCCTTCAAACTTGCCACCTTGTTTCTATCCCTACCCACACAGAAGCCAGTTGCTGTGGGGAAACCTGTTTCCACTGGTGGCTGGCATCCTCAAAATACCTCCTTGGTTCCTACACTGCAGAAGAATCCAATTTCTTCAGCATGGACACCTTGTATTTTCAGCATTAATGAAAGCAGTGGCTATTGGAAGGTATTATGAGTTCTTGTCAGCTTTCTGCCAGCTCTGACATGTGCCTCCAGCAGCCTTAGCAGGATTAGGTACCACTTGAGTAGCAGCTCAAGTAATGTGGCAGGAGAAGGGAAGGACCACCCAATACAAGAGCTAGAGGGAAATCATCACGGCAGCTAGTCATGGGCATGTTTGGTTCAGTCTAATGCCTAAAGAACTCAGACTTCCACTCTACTATGGTTTTCTGGGTTATTTTGCAAAAGGTAGGTTATTAAATCCACTTTATATATATTAAGAGTGAGTTGGAAGACCTTCAGGGAAACACAGAAAAGTGTTACCACTTCTCATGAAATTTAGTCGTGGTTTTTAATGTCCTTGTTTCTAGGTTCATAAGAATTTCAATTTTCCAGAGTTGAAATGCCTCCAGAGAAAAGACAGTTTCAAGAAAGATTATACAAACTTTATAGGTTGAAACATTAGAAAGACAAATAAAAGAAACCCAACATTTATTTTTCCTTCAAGTATCATGATTTTTAAGTCAACATCGTGTTTTGGAGTTGTAAAACAACTAATTTGTAATTCTTTACATGCTTTGAATGTGCAATACTAGAAACAGAGAGAAAAGTAAGCAGTTTCTTCTACCTTTATGTCTGTTATTATTACAAGTAAAACTCCTATGAGAGCTACATGAGGCAAACCAATCCCATTACAGCTGAATGTCCCTGACATCCAACCAGTCCTTGCCAGGATCTCTTACACCCTTCAACATCCTTTATGACAGCTTACGCCAGTCATGAGTATGAGACTATTTAATAGTTTCTAAGCACAGAAGAACTCACATTAAGACAGACCAAATGTCTTTCTTGTCTATCATCACACCTTCAGTAGTGTTCAATCTCAGATGCTTATGGGAAAAGTACAAGAATGGTAAGAAAGCTCTAGCAGAGCTTACAATTTGCCGTGGCTGCCAGCCTCTGCTTGCGAAAGGCTTTAAGACTTCTTAACTAGAGACTGTATTACAGCTACCAAGTACACAGTAACAGACTGATACTTCTTGACTTTGTCCAGCTTCTTTCTAGATTCATTTATGCTCTTTTCCACTCCCACAGTCCCCGAAAGTAAGTTCCACAAATTTAATTACTTGAAGCCTGAAATCATACTTCCTTTTGTTTCTTTGAAAAGTACACTTGATAATTTTATTGAGATAATTTTGGGTTTCCATCACCTTTTCTCGTGTCATGGTATTCAAATATACCTTCCCTTTATACCACTTAATTCCAGTAAGAAAAGTCCTACCCTAGTGTTTTCTCAGACCAAAGATGTTCCATACTCACAACTGCCCTTGCTGCCTTCACCTTAAATATAGCCAGTTCAAATTTAGTGTTTAGGAGATGAAGTCAGATGAAAAGCCTGCAGTATTCAAAATGAATTACCAGTTGCATATTTGTTCCCTCATTCTGGTCATGAAGCCAAAGGGCAGCAGCTACCATTAAGCTGGCACTATGTTCATAAATGCCTCCAGCATTAACGGATACAGAGGTTCTTTTTAATTAACAGAATTTTAAGATGTTTACTCAGTAGAAGCATACATCAGCAACCTAAATAACAAACCACCAGTGAGATACTAAATATCCAAGTTAGTTTAATCTGCAGTTGTTGTATCCGGTTATGTGGTCACCCTTCCGTATTTTCCTTCTTTTTACTAATCGCTATCTGGCACAAAGGACTACTGGTATAAGTACTTGGTTAAAACCCTCAAGCTTGAATAAGCAGCAACAGTAACTTCATGGAAGGTTAAATATCACAGCCCCTGAGCAACACGCTCTTTTAAGGGTGATATCTTGGAGAGGTCTGCTGCTTGCAGACTATAGGAGGAACAGAGAGAAGCCTAGACTGCCTACTTGGTGTCATGCTCTCTATCCCTTTGTATTTGCCATCCAGATCCCATTTCATTATGGTGAAGGTTACAGACTTTCACAAGATCAAGATCTTTCAGTATCTGCAAGAAATAAAGCTTTGGTCATTCAGTAGCGTTCAGTAACAAAAGCAGTCTTCATGCTTGTGTTTCCTGGCACTTAATTACTGCATTGTCTTAACATTTGGAGCAGTTCAGGAAGAACTGCACCTTTTACTCTTCCCACTTTTGAAAACTGGACAATCAACATAAAAAATTAAAGTTTTTGCAGAAAAAGACTGAAATGACTGCTTAGAGAGTCATGATTAAGACAAGGAGAAATGGAAACAGAAGCCAAAATACTCACCAACTCCCCCAAGAAGTTACACATATTTCATTTTGTCCCATCTCTTTGCTTTTCAATTCTCCCAAAGATCCCATACACCCAGCATCTGGCAGTATGAAAATGCCCATGACTAAATGAACTTTGCAAAAGGAATATAATCAACACTAAACACTCAAGATGAATATTGCATCCTGCACTGCAGGCATGAAGAATATTTATCCACTGTATACCTCACCATATACAAAGGCCCAGGTTGCCGTAAGCCATAATTAATTCAGTTCTTTTTAGGCATGAAAATCGTTTTGATTTTAAATACTTTCAGCTTAGGGCATTCTCAATATCTGTGGAAACCTCCTGAGGATTTCTGTTAGCCGCAGACACCAATGGGAACATTTTTGGATACTCGTAATACAGTACGTTGCCAAATACATGCACAGCATTTTAGATCAAAAATCTATTTTAAATTCCTTCCAGTTTATGTGATTTCCAAGGATTAAGAAACCAGTACTTGCCCAATGTACAATCTGCACTTCCATTGCAGGTATTCTAAAAAAACATTATTTCTCCTTCAAGAATACAACCAAATAAATGAAGTTCTGAGAATCATTGTGCGCCAGTCCCCAGTTACTATGTTCACTTCGGCTTTCACTGGTAATAATACAGACCCACAAAAGAGTCTCACTTCTCATCACAGCTAATTGGTAGCTTTTTTCTTTTTTTGTCCCTTGCATAAGACAACGTGAAAGCTTGGTGTACAGCAATTTACCAATTTTAGTGCAGAAGAAACACATTCATAACAGAAGGCCAGTATGTGCAAGGCTCAACTTTCTACACTGCAGGGGTTTTTTCGTAGAATCATAGAATGGTTTGGGTTGGAAAGGACCCTAAGATTATCAAGTTTCAACCCCCTACCATAGGCAGGGACACCTCACACTAAACCATATCACTCAAGGCTCTGTCCAACCTGGCATTGAACACAGCCAGCGATGGAGCATTCACAACTTCCTTCGGCAACCTGTTCCAGTGCCTCACCACCCTCACAGTAAAGAACTTCATCCCTATATCTAACCTGAACTTCCTCTGATTTAAACCCATCACCCTTTATCCTATCACTACAGTCCCCAATGAAGAGTCCCTCCCCCAGCATCTTTGTAGGCCCCCTTCAGATACTGGAAGGCTGCTGTGAGGTCTCCACGCGGCCTTCTCTTCTTCAGGCTGAACAGCCCCAATTTTCTCAGCCTATCTTCATACAGGAGGTGCTCCAGCACCTGATCATCCTCGTGGCCTCCTCTGGACTTGCTCCAACAGTTCCATGTCCTTCTTACGCTGAGGACACCAGAACTGGATACAGTACTCATGTTTATGCTTAGAGGTCTAAGGAATTTCTGATACTCTTCAGATTATAGTATGTAGAATGAAGAAAAGCACAAAAGTGATTTCATATTATTTTGTACTTATGAATCAGAATTTATCTATGACTACAATTTAGTATAGTAAGAACAATAATAATTCACTTTGAATTTATCAATAACTCTAGTCTTTAATCATCTAGATGATCTTAAGGTCCTTTCCAACCCTAACTATTCTATGATTCTATTGTTTCAGTTCAAAAAGTATACACTTGCTTAATGGGATTTGTAGGCAAAATGTTTGGTAAACAATGTGAGAAAATCAACTTCTTTTTTTGTCAATATTTTTAATAAAACAATTAACTTGAATAATCTTATCCCCTACATTACGCAAAGTTTCTAAATTAGTTCTACACTGATAATATACTATAGTTACTTTGAAATGCAATTTCTGAACTGCATCTTATAATTTTATCGATGTCTATACGTAACAAACTATCTCCATATAACATAGACTATATGTACAGTTAAACAGTAATAAGTTAAAATATGTACAATTATATTCTAAAATGTGTAATAAATATTATGTATTTAACAACAACACAAATTGTTAAACAACATAGATGCGTTGTTTCCCAAGAAGCTGCTTTGGTATGAAAAAATACTATTCAAAGTCATACCTCACAAGAGGAGGTAAAAGCACTAATGCTCTGTATTACACAGTGAAAATACATTGCTGTGATTTTGACAAGGGAGAAAGTAAAAAATAAAAAGGCAAATAATTCTGATTTATTTATTTTTTAGTATAGAAAAATCCCAATATATTTGTTATTTTATTGTATCCTATTTTGTTCTATTTTCAATCCAGAAATAGAACATTTATCCAAAACACAACTATGAAATTATCTGGAACAAAAATTAGCACACACTACCTACCCAACAGGAGGGGGAAAAAGATAACAGAATAATTGAGGACAAAGCAACTTGCAGCTAGAGAAGATACTAGGATTTGTTTTCACAAAGTCTAAGTAGAACAACAGTTACACTTTGAAAATACTTGAGCTACCATCCTAAAGTAACCTTTTTCTCCCCTCCCTGTGGGCTTACTTCTAACATCTATGAAGAGGAGATAAGAAAGCTGAAAAGTACCATTTCGTTCATAAAGAAATCATAACTGCCTACCATGACTTAAAGGCTTTGAGTTGTCAATAAACAAATTCTGGTTATTTGTCAGAGGGAAAATAAGTTGGGCTCACATTTAATTTTAAAATAGATCTCTAAATACGAGAGCCTCAAAGCGTATTACGCTTTTCCCAGTGTTTTGCCACCTTTGGCATTGTTCTAGACCTATTCACTTTAAATTTTGCTATGCACAACTTTGAAGCCACAAAATATTAAGCTGGTTCTTTCTTCCTGCTTCTAATTAATTTTTGAAGCGCTTTGTCACTGCAATGCCCAACAGCCCTATTAAGAAGAATCGACTAACATCAGTCAACCAAATATCTCCAGATGTAATCAACAGAAATTAAACACACAAAAAAGACAAGCTAAATCGTAGAATATTTGATATCTTCATAAAATAAAGATGCTGGGAGAAGACAAGTTTTATTGGAAAACGGAATTTAGTAGAATCTGAAATTCCAAATCGGAAAGGAAGGACCACCAAGATGCAGCAGAGATCATTCAGGAAATACTGCGAGTGACAAGAGATACATCTGCTTCCTCTGAACAAATATTGATCCAGTAGGCTTTATGTTGGAGCCTCCAGTGTTGCTGATGGTGTCACTTTTCAGGTGACTTGAAACAATGAAACCCTGACTAATTGCAGTTATTAAAGATATTAGCTTGTTTTTCCTTTTATGCGGTATTGAAGTTTCCCTGAGGACACGTTCAAGACAAAAGACGTAGAGGTGACTCCACACTTCTGCCTTCGACTTCTGAAGTGCTCAAGTGAAGAATCTCATTTGTCAGCTGGGATTTCAGACACAAATCAAAAGTACCAACAATTACCAGACAAGGGTGTAATTTGTCAGTACGAAAGCTGTGCAGAAATGCCACATTGCTCATGCACCTGCAGCTTTAAATACTGGAGAAATTCTTCTGGAGTGCCCCAGGTTTGCAATTCATTAGCAAAAGAAGGAAGCAGGTTTGGCTGGCTTGGTTGGGTTATTTGCTCACCATATTCAAGTTCACGACAAACACCTATGTGACAGAAAACAGCAACTATGACACACCTGCTTCCATCCTTTGTTATATTTTCTGAGCATAAAGTCAAAATGGAAGATTTCTCTAACTCCTGAGGATTTATGAGTGTCTTTCAAGAGATAGCAAGTATCACATAATCAGCATTTGTCCAAAATACTGAGACAAACACTACACAGACTCCTGCTAAGCAAATATCTGCTGTTGCACTTAAAATGCCTTTGGTTTTAATTGCAATTCATGTGTTCAAGCTATTTTTGTTTACATCAGTGCAAAACCAATTGCTGATTAAGGATATCTTCAAGTTCTGCATTCTTTTTCCACTGTTATTACAGATATTGAGAAATAAATCTGTATCTGTTCTGTCAAGTAAATGCAAACCCCTTTTTTAACAATGTTCTGGTGGTGTAAAACATTTACACTTTAGTAATCACAGGCTACATCTGCCCAACTATATTACAATGGGAGACAAACCCAAACTGCCTGGCAATCCAAAGTACCTATGTATGTTTAGGTTCGGTCTTGCTTTTGTTGTGAGACAGCCTGTCAGGCAGGAAACTTCTGCGTCAGGCAGCAGAACTGGATCAAATGTTCATACATGAAATGCAGACACAGCTACAAGAAGACATCTCATTTTCCACAGCCATCACTGGCAATCCTGAATTCATTCAAGCAATGGGTTTTGTTTTCGTTTGGGGTTTGTTTTGGGGGTGATTGAGGTTTCTTTTTTATTTCTACTAGCACTGCAGAGCCCATGCTAACAAAAGAAACTGGACTGCATTCGAATGTAGCTCATACATCAGGTGCTGTCTGACACTTACATTGCAATCCCAGGGCCAACCCCACTGGACTACAACCAATGATGTCACATAAGTATAAATTACCTACAGAAATGTTTATTAAAGGTGTTCATTCACAGGGCAAAAGAACTTAGCAAGGCTATAATCCTAGCCTCAGTTTGCTCTGTCTTATGTTAGAAAATTTAACTTATTCACAAATTAAGAAAAATTTATGTGTAAGTTGTTTTGAGATAAGCTTACCCCAACCCTACCCTTCCACAGCATTGTCAGAGCGTTCCACAATGGACAGAGACCACACTTCAAGCATGGTTTTGTAACAATAGCATAATCTCTTCCTATGATGGCTTTTGTCATTAGTTAACTGTCTCTCACTCTTATTCAGCATGTAAGAATTTTCCCCTTTAAACAATTAGCATTACTAAACAACTACATAAACGTTTGACTGCAAGTAGCTTTCAGACAAGTGGTACAAAACCATCAGACAAATAGGCAAAACGTTGTTGTTGTTGTTAGAGGATTGAATACATGCAGCAAAATTAAAGTTGGGTTATTCCTCTATACCTGGATGTCTTGCAGGGTCATCAGAGGTGGCACTATAAGCATGTCTGAATAAAACTATTTATTATAAGGTTTTTGCCTACAGCGTTGTAAGGATGCGTTATAGCAACACAGTAGGAAGAAATGTGACCTTTCATTGGTTTCACTCTGGTGACCAGGGGCCAGATGACAGTGGATAATCAGCGAAGGCTATAATTTATCATGGCACTGTAATGGATAGCAGCTTCATAAGACAAGCCAGCACAGCAGCAGACCACCACCCAAGGAAGCAGAACAAGTTGTTCTCCAAGGCACAGGTGTTCATACAAGTGTGCATGTGTTTGGGCACATACAGCAGTGTGTCATATCTGTGCTGAACATGCCCTGCTCAGAGGCTGAACAGAACAACTAGGCATTTGCATACATATAAGTATTTTGATAAGGCACTTACATTACGTGAATAATGCAATGCATTTCAGTGCCTTTTCCTGGTACACGTATTTTAATAAGGTCATTGCCTGTATGTTTCACAGCTAATAATTCTGCTCTTTCCCTCAGCATGGAAAATTCTGCCCTATGCAGAGGTAGTCGCTCTGGTTTCAAACAATGCACTACAGATATACCTAACAGTAAGAAACTACCACAAGGTGAGGGATGCAGTGCTCTGACACATGCAGCACAAGTGACTAGAAGTATCATTCCTGTACCCAAGAAGTGAGCTTTCACTACAGATCTATTCCTGAGTACCAGAGGCCTCTCAGAGTTACAATACCACGGTTATGACCCAAAGCCTGTGCCTTCCATCCTGACAGCTGCCAACCGAAACCTACACAAATGCATAGATGCTGACACAAGCAGACTTTTCCTCATACAGGAATCCAAGTGAGTCCAAGTGATTTTACACTGCTAGCTGCACGTTGATTTCTGTACGAACTCTCCTTTGTGCAACAGGATGCAAAGGATTCTCCAGTGAGGCACCAGACCCTACAATACCATGCCAACACGCCTCTCCCTATTATGTTGTATTATAAGCAGCAGTGCAAAGTCAGAAATGCTGAGCTGAAATTCTTCTAAAGTTTCCAGTCATTCAAAATCATCAGATCATACCTGTGCGAGAATTTAATGGGGACAGTCGTGCAGGTGATCCAATCTCAGATTTAGGCAGAGGCAGGTCCTGCTCCTTCTCTGAGAGGCTAGGTGAATTTCACCTATTTATTCTGTTTCTTCAATCTCTCCTTCCCACTCTGCCAGAAGCCCCAAATCATTGTCCTGGCTGACAGCCCTGAAAACCACATGAAATCTATGAAAGCGAGTGGCATACGCTTGCCGACTTCCATGAAATTTAGATCAATCATACAACCTTCAGCTTAAAACTCAGTGTCATTTTCACTACTAATTGAACAATTCAAAGTCCATCCATCTGAGCTCCTATTGAAAAAAAGAGGCTTTTCTTGTCCAAGTAGAGTTACCCTTATCAGATATGGCTCCATAAAGCTTCCCTATATCCCTGAAATCAATCGTCATATGCTTGCTCCCAGCTTTCCCCCCATCTGCCTTTAGCAATTTAAGTCTCATTCCCTCTGTGAAACAGGCAATAAATCACTTCCATGGTATTGAGTGAAAAATAAATCATAAACTTTGAAAAACAAGAAGTTTGTAAGAGGTATTTTCTCTGATTTGTAAAGTAAGGGAAAATCAAGTGTTGGAAGGAACTGGTGTCTGCATATGCCATCAAAAGGCTCCATAAATAGGTTCCAGTAAGGTTCTTGTGCTTAAGTGCACATATAGATGTGTCCTGAGGAACTAAAATCCATTCTTACCTATCTTCAACTTTTAAATATAGCCTCAACTTTTATTTTTCTGACTTTGCTCTTTTTCTCTACAAATGAAAATTAAAAGGGTTTCTTACTCCTTAATATACACATGCCATGGAAATACTTCTTGAGTTCTTTGACTTTTAAAGCACTAACACCAAGATGCATAATTAATTCCCAAATGGAATATACTTGTACATTATAAAGCAGTAATGTCTTTTAAACTTCGGTATAACTGACCAGTGCTCCTTTTGCATCGAAACCCTGAATCTGTGACTCCACGTTCTTGCTCCTCTGGAACATGAGACCGTCAGAAACCCATATCTAAATACGCACAGAGAATGATTTGCCATCATTCTGACATTTCTTCAACAACATTCAGTCAAACTACTGGTGTTTCATACTACTGCTGTGTTGCTACAGTAAGTTTTTAAAGTTTGAGAGGAGACATCATATCCTTAAGCTTCATGAAGTGCACAGACGGTTGCTATAGATTTCTTCTAATTATGTTATCTTCTCAGATATCCTCCTACATTTTTTAAGATAGTTGAACATTTAAAAAAAAATCTGAAATTAATCTTCTTTCCCTAAAATATAAAAATACATAATTCTTATTAAAGGAGCCCATATTTTACCAAAATTTGTATTTCAGGAAGATAGTTTGAAAGTCAGTAACTAAACAGCAGAACATATTCACCAAAGCAAACTTCTGCTTTCTAAGCTCCTCATGTTGTTTCACAAAAAAAAAAAATCCAAACATTAGGAAAAATTTATTGTCTTTGCCAAAAAATACTTATGAGAAAATGAAAGTGGATTAATTTAATAAAATTCAATGGTGACTAAACCAGGCTGATATTGAGAAAAATGTTACATCTACAGTATAGGATTGTGCATTTGTTAGAATCATAGAATAGTTATGGTTGGAAAGGACCTTAAGATCATCAAGTTCAAACCCCCCTGCCATGGGCAGGGGCACCTTACACTAAACCATGTCACCCAAGGCTCTGTCCAACCTGGCCTTGAACACTGCCAGGGATGGAGCATTCACAACTTCCT
>JANHGB010044530.1:0-38362 GCA_026283785.1 Coracopsis vasa
AGACAAAAGGAGCCAGGTCAAAAACCTGCTGCTTGTCCTCTTCTGCTACCAGTCCCCTGTCTACTGCCCATTATACCCACATATGGGATTCATTATGGGTGCAGAACAGAATCTTGGAACTGTACAAGGCTTATTAGGGGATGAGGAACAATCAATGGGAAAAGGGAGGGATGAAGGTGGTTTGTGGAGGAACAAGCAAGGGAAAATAGATGAGGGGCTAAAAGGAGACAGTTTCATATAAACAGGGGCTGGTCAGGACATTTGTCTGGCCACACAGTTGTACAGACATGTGCCTGACCAGTGCAGCCTGTCCTGTCTTCTCAATAAACTCCATTTCTACTTTCCTCGGTATTCCTAGACTATTCTGTGTGCATATGTGAGATCTGGGGGACAGCTACTGAAGCAGACATAAGTCTATGCTGGATACTAGAGAGACTAGAGGACCTGAAATTTGGCTACTAGAGGTACCAAGAGGTCCAAACCAATGACTAAGGAAATTGTGCATCTGGGTGGGTTGGTTGAGAGACCCACCCATTTGGCAGAGTATATCTTTGAGGCCAGTTATGGAAGAGATACGGTGTGTTGGTGTGTAAGGCAGTCTGTACTGGCAGTTGGAGGAGGGCTGTGGCCCCCAGCTATAGAGAAACCCATGGTGCAAACATGTGGATGCTGATGTGTGTGTAGGCATGTGATGTAACTGAAGGGCCAGGAGAGCCAGGGCCAGGAACTGGGCAGACGAATGTCTAAGCCATTTACTGGGAGCATCTGTATTGTACATATATATAAGCACAGATATATGTACATTTCCTACTAATTGAAAGATGCCATGAGGATTAGGCTGTATGTGCCATCTATGTTTATACCAGTGTTTCTGTATGTTAAATTGTGCGTCCAGACATGTATGTATACATGTGCTGTACACATGTGTGTTTGTGCGTGTACCTGTTGGAAACGCATGACCAGGTCCAGCAGCACTACAGAATGGACCTGGGCACATGGAGCTGTAGCAACCTCACCAGCTGGGCTTCCAGACTTGACAGCTCCTGTTGCATTCTGAAATATCACAAATGCCATAAGCATGTCATTTGGAGAGTCTTAAAAATAATGTCTTTAAAATTCAATATCTTTCATTGACAAAGACAATATTTGGCTTTCTTATCAAGTAAAGACAATTTTTTAGTTGGATGTCTGAGTCTTAGCTATTTTAGTTTCAAATCTTTTTGTTTAGCTGGACGTAACTCACAAAAGGAAAAGGTAAAAAAGAGATATTTTTCACTGGGCAGCCTTATAAAATATATTACCAAATGTCACATTAAAATTAATTCCATGTTTTACTGTTCACAGAATGAAAACATCACATTTATACATGCTGCCAGGCTGTACAATAACTTTGTCAAATTTTTCATGTGTTATATTTTAGGTGTACTGAGCTGTATGGCTTGCATTTCCAGGCACCCTGAAATGGCAGCTTTATAAACAAAGGCATTAAAAGGAGTAAGGGATATGCCTTGTTTTTCCTGTAATTTTTCTGTAATCTGCATGTCCATAATGTCAGAAGTCGCAGCTGAATTTAGACAGAGTTAACTACATGTTACTGCAAATCTACTAAATTTTCAAAGCTGAGGAACAAAGGGATAATATTTAATGCTTGAGATTTGTGTGCCAATCATTAAATTATATGGTGTTTATGTGGCAAATTGAAACGCATATGGTAGTACCAATAATAAGCAACTGCTCATGTGCTTTCAAATACTACTTATTTTTCACGCTGAAATGCCTAAATACATGCTAGATATGAAAACAGGTATTAATAAATATGAAACAAACATCTTCCCTTGCATTAAGTGCTTCTCTGATAACTGTACCATTGTGTTCCATTACCTGTCACTTTTGGAAAATGCTGGGTTTGTGGCTACAGTAGACATGGGAATAAACACACAGGTTACATACAAAATCAACAGACAGAAATATTACTTCCCTAGGTTGTCAAGTTATGCTTTCTGCCACTATTATGTCACTTTTAATTAAATTTCAAGCTATTGTCAAAATATTCTGTTGCATTTTCTGAACTGAAATTTTACACAAGCTTCCCAGCCTTCTGCTTCCGTTGCATTCCCTCTTGGATTTTGCTCACCATCTCTAAGGACCACCAAAACATCAAGACCTGATGTGACTATCACCACTAGGAAAATGCCCATGTAACAACACATCTTTTCTGTCTGCTCAAAAGTAAGAGTTTGCATAATGCAAATATTCAAATGAACTTTCTTCAGCTCTGGATTTAGTCACAATAAATGAATGATCAGCTATCAAGAATTATAACTTCACTCTTTTTCACAGGTTTAAATACCAAGAGATTCCTTCTTTAGGGATAGTTTCTCCACACTACATATCCTTTCTGCCTGAGATCTGTGAGATAGCTGGTATACTCCTAACCACCTGCCCAGGAGCTCACAGTTAAATCCCTCCACCTGGAAGTTTACTGAATTGTTTTGCTGGGATTCAGCCATTTAAAGAAATAACACCATCCATGCTTCGGAGTTGGTCAGGTTACATGTAGAAAATCTGCATATTATGATACGCTAATCATATATGCTAGTCTTCTGAACTGCTAAGCTTTTCCTTGTAAGAATAGCTGAAAATGACAGGCAATTTTAGCCAGTAGAATATGCACTCAGAATCAATAACTATACTTTTAAAATGCTGTAAATACTCAATTCCAGCCATTAAAAGGCTAGCTGGATAATACTTATATGTTAACAGCACAGAATAATCCATCTGAAATAAATTTTCTCAATTCATATCAAAGACAATAAAGATTTCATCCAGGATTCCAATTAAATGAACTGAGCCTTTCCCGTACATCTCTGCTTAGGTAAGATGTTGTGTATAATAAATGCAATGTATTTCATCAGTCCTCAAAGAAATAAGTCAAAGTATTATCAAATATTTACCAGGGAAAGTCAATGAGAAGTCTTGCACCCATTTTCCTTCCAGTTTAATGTTTTTGAAGGGGATGCGTTTCTTTATGGAGATTTCACAAATCTCTGCAAGTTAAATGCAAAGACTTTTGTACCAGATGAGACCAGCATCACTCATGTTGGCATAAATCTGAATGAAGTGCCTGCAACTAGACGTTATTACAGTAATGTGCCAGAGAGATTACTCTGTTCTGTTTGGTTCACCTGACTATCTACCATACTTTCTATTGTAGTAAGATCTTATAGATACTGCATTCAAGACTGTATTATTTCTTTCAAAAGAAATGTGGCAGACAACATCTTAAACATTCTTGAAATAGTGCTTTCCTAAAAGCCCAAGGCAGCCTACACAAGATTTTTTTATTATTATTTCACTGTGCACAATTATTTTCCTGTGCAGATATATGATATGCATCCAGCTGTAGTATTTCAGAATAATATTTAAGCTTAATTTATCATACAAACACATCCTTCTTTGCATGCTCTCATATGCACAATTTGTGGTTGTCCTTTTGTACAATTCTTATTGCAGAATTTCTTATTCTTCAGAGACTGTTACTGGAGAAATACTGAATTAGAGAATCATGGAAGTGTAATCTCAGAAACTTTGTTTTATAACACAAGCAAAAGGATCAATCTGTTATACTGAAAACTGTGTTTTTCTCTTTTATATAGCACTAATTTTATGTATAGAATTCCTTGCTGCTGGGAATATCTGTAGCTGAGAGGTTAATAGGAATCAGTAAATCTCAGACTTTAATAAGTATAACAAAAGCAAAGGTGTTTGTAGTACACAGATTAAAATTATTAAGGATGTAAAATCTCCTTTTCTGATCCATAAACCAGCCACTAACTGACAGGACTTGAGAGAAATATTTCTTCAATTTCTCTTAAGAGTTCACTCAGAACTGTGAGGTAAATTAATTTATAATATAGAGCACTGTAGCAATACCTTTCTGGAAGAAAGTTTTAGGGAAACATTAGGGCAGAGGGCTCCTTTCTAGGCATCAAATATCAGAGCAAAAGCAAATCGATTTGAGCTAGCCGAGACAAAAACAAGCTCTGATAAAATTGTCCTGTAACACATTAGAAAATAGGGGATAATTGTGACATATGCAGTGTTCTCTGTTAAACTGGGATATGCAGCTTTTTATAGAGAAAAATGTTACTGTGTAGTTGTGCAACATCAATCTGTTCAAATAATGTTTCTAATAAAGGAATATATTTAGGAAAAGAAAGTACTTTCGTTTTTTGCAAATTTCTGTTTTCAAGACTTGGTCTCCAGTAAACTCAGACTCTTCCAAGCCCATGGATACACTGCCCAGACCAGTAGCACCCTGTAATCTGAAACAGGCTTCTATGCCAGTAAACTGAGAAGAACACAGTGGTGTAAAAACTAATATAGCAGACAAGATGCAGGTATCATTCCTCTTTTCGTATTTGCTTTCCGCCATCAATAGCAAGATATCTTTCATCTTCTGCATGTTTGTTAAATTAGTTTAGCTAATGCAAAACAACAGGTCAGTTTCTCTTAAAGGGTTTAAAATGCAAAAACAGTTTATCATTTAACACACACACACACAAAATCAATTATCAGGCATAATGTGTGTTTATTGTTGCTTACAAAAATTATTGATATAGTAGATAGGGCTTTGATAGACCAGGTCCATTAGCTGTGGTACCATTTTATTGTCTGTTAATATGCTTAGTGAGCATATAAACAACCCAAGGAGCTTGTAGCATACGGTTGTGCAATTAGGTAGAAACACCAGGCTAAGATTTCTCACACTGGTAGTGAGTAAGTGGAGCTGAGAGCTGTGACAGGATATGTAAATAGCCCTAGGAGAACAAGATGGGACTGAGTAGTTGTGCAGGGTACTGGAACACAGTTTTGTGCTGAATCTTAAAGACTTCAAATATAAGAAGTAAAGCTGCAACAATACAAATTAAATAAAATAAGCTGGAAAAAAATTCTAACAATTACATCTTGGATAAATAACTTCAAATAAGACTTTCCAAAAAGGTTGTGTGCAGGATGAAGACAAATTTATACTGTCCCTTGGAAAGTGGAAAAAGTGTTCCAATATATTTTTCCACCTTGCATGTGTGTTTTTGCATGAGTATTTAGGTTTAGAATTATCTTCAATACATTATTTCTACATCTACTTATAACCCAGATCTCAGCTTTTATTTCAAGATATTTTCTTAATTTTCAAATGGAACACACAGGGTTTACATTAATCTGGCAGGATGAGCCAAAATGTTCCCCCCAGATGACAAAATATGAGGTGTTTGGAAGTGCTTTCTTTATGATATTCTGTTTTACTGTGTACACGGACTCTGGCAGATACCTTTCTCTTTCATTTTATTTTTTAACCTGTGCAACTGGAAATGTTGCCTATTCTCCCACCGAGAAAGTAAAGGTTCCTATAAGAAAACTACTGTGTAAAAAAGATTTTGACCACTGCATCTACGTACTTGCTACACTTTAGGACTAACAGTAACTTCCAAATATAGAAATGTGAAGATACGTTAGCAGGAAGAAAGGGACAAAGACGTGTAAGTGGTAAGGATGAGAATAAGACAGAAGCTGAGAGAAGAGGGAGATGAAGAAAAAAATAAGTCTTAATGTTGCTCACTGTGACTCCAAATGTTGCAAAACATAATATCTGTAATACTTTTGCTGAAGACAGTTTAAATGAGGATAGTGCTGTGGGGAAGCTACAGTGTTCCTACTTGTATACCACTGCATAACCACATAATATCAATGTCTGGTTTTCTGTTGTGCACAAAAGGGTAATCCAAGTGCACTGCCAATTTTTCAGTATTGCCTCCCCATTCAGCATGTCCTTGTTGTAGTTACTTGCTGTGCACTCTTCTCTGCACTGGAGTTGCAGAGCGCAGGATTTTTTTAAGTGGCTGGGTAGATTGTCTGGCTAGATTTGTTGCAGTCAGGTTTAGAAGTCTAAAGCTTAGATGGTTATATCCAAACTAATTTTATAGACTCTTATTCTACATAATGGCAAAAAAATAACTGCATCTACTAAATGATTCATCTGACTTTAAAATCAATGTACGTAATTATGGCATAGAATTGACTGTTTTTTTCTGTTTAGTTGTAAAGACACTCAGATCTAGGAATAAACTGAAAGATCTTTAAACTGCAATAAAATAAATCCTATCCTCAGTATCTTGAAAAACATCAAATATGACCCTTACTGTGAGTTACCCTTTTTTTTTTTTTCTGCTGCTTATGCGGGATTTTGACCAAGATGAATGACTTCAAGAATTTTTATCTCCAGACTGCTGCTATTTCTGTGGTTTCTGTGCAATAGCATATGTCCTTTTATTTGCCATTGCATTTTTGCAATGTGTGAAAGATATTCCATCCACAGTCTGAACACTGTGTCATTGACACAAGTACTGCTAAAGTTACGGCACGAACAACTTGCTTCTTCTGTTTGGTTTCATACTTTTACATCTTAATGCCAGTTTTGGCATTTATGAACATTTCTAAATTACTTAAAGTGGCCACATTTCTCTCCTTTTACTTATTCTATATTACTGTTGAAAAGAATACACCAATCTACTCTCCCAGCACATGTTTCTCAGTCACGCTATACTGGTTTGGGTTTTGTTTTTTTTTTTTCACTTACTGTCCCTTCTCCCAGCCACATTACCTTTCTAATAGCTATTAATCTCAGGTTCCCAAGCCTTTGCTACATACCTCCCTTTTAAAGATATGCATGACTGTTTTCTTACTATTGCATACAGCCTCCCGATCAACCTAATTTTTGATCACACCTCTTTTATCACCTGCTTAGTGCAACTTTCATATGCTCTTCAGATGTCACAAATGCAGTAGCTAATAGTTTTCCCAGTGTTAAGTTGCCTGTAGTTGGTCATTTTTCTCATAGCTATTTTGAGCTTAACCATATAGAGAAGCATTACTTCAGCTTGCCAACCCTGTCAATGAATGCAGTGTTCTCTTATGAACTGTATAGAGGTAACCTATTCCTCAGAAGTTTCATCTGAAAGTGTCTTTCTACCCAGTTATTTTTTCCACATCCTGACATCCGAAGTAACCGGTCTAGAATTTGTTTTCTATGGGTTTCCTCAAATATTTCTTCTTTGGGTGTCCACTTTGCATCTGCTTCATGCCTGGCAAGGAGGAGCTTGGTTAACTATTCACCAGTCTCATTCTCTACAGTGTTTCCAGTGTTTAATTATGTGGGTGGATTGATTCTGGTGTCAGTCTGAATATAAGACATACCAACATTGCCTGCCTAGACTGATGGCATGAATGGGGAATTACAGAGGAAAAAGTAAAGTAAACAGAACTGATTGAGACTCTTTTAAAGCATGTGCTAATGTCAGAAGTTCAGCTAAGCAAGGAACTATCTCACATTTAACTGCCTTACCTATTTCAAATCTTTACTTACCTCACCATTCACGACCCCGTACAAACACTGCCTAACCGACAAATTGGACACATTTATCAGATAATTATATTCTAAATATTTATTCTTGGGTCTTACTCATTTTCCTGTTGAAAAATTCATGCTTTTTAATCTGCTTATGTGATGCAGTCAGGGAAAGAAAATATTTTAAATTTAATTTTTATAATGATTACAAGTATAATAACCTGCTTTTCTTGCTAAGAATGCTATGAACAACATGACTAATCACTTTAAAAGAAACGTCCTATTTAAAATTTCTTAGCTTTCTGGTATTTTATTTTCAAATTCTTCTTTCTAGCTGTGACTCTTCCATAGACTGGAGATACTGTGGAGATTAATTTGATCCATGACTTCCAGCTATTCTGTCTCAACATACGCATTCAATGCATATTGTTTAATTTTCAGGAAATATAATGGCCCATAAACTGTACCAACTTTCAGACTCTAGACAGATATTTGAGAAATTGAAATTTTATACAGTTAGAAGTTTTGTGTGATTAACAGACCGTGAGTATCCGATTTCATGATCTTTCAAGAGTATTCTACTGAACATACAAAAATAAAGTATCTGTACATTACAAGGGATTAATACAACATTTATATTTCCTTTTTTTTCTTTTTGATGTCTTGTCTATTAGAATTTTATTTGCACATGCTGCCATTTAAATGAAACTTACCCTGAAAATTCTGATATCGCTGTGAGGAAAAAATTACTTTTACATTTGGTTAACAAGACTATAACTCAGACTCGAGGGCCACATAATTGCTGTCGGTTCATATAAACTGAAGCCAAATGTTTGACTATGCATACATATTTCCACCTGATCACTTCTTGCTAATATAGCACCCTGTTATCACCTTTCAGAGTTCTCTTGAACAACACTTTTGTACATGCTTCAAGTAGATTCTAACACCTGAATCTAATTCTGTAACATGAACTTTGAAGTAAATTTTGGCGAGCTAGTGAAAATTAAACATTAGGTTTCTTTCTCCCAAGCATAATATATTTTTCCCTACTTTGAACCATTTTCTTTTTGGATTGCTAAAATTAGTCTTGCCAAAACTCTACTTGAAAAGGGAAAATAAAATTGGAGATGATAATTGTGCAGATTATAACAAACATGAACCTAATATTTGCAGACACTATCAAGCTACATGGACAGATGCACTTTTTTGCCAATTTAGATGTACTGCAACATTTGCACTGGGGAAAATACACAGGGAATTCTGGGACCTCTAGTAGGTCCGAGAAGGCAGAAGTGTGCTGGCAGTATTACAAATCACACTTAAACAGCTCACTTCAGTGAATATCCTCCCAATAAAGATACTACTCACTTCCATTTGACTCTCGTCAAACAATCTTTAAAGTCTCCAGTTTCCATCTGACAAGATCTCCCTCATGAATAATTGTTCCTTTTAGGATTACATGACTCTGTGTTGAATTCAGCCTCCCCTTTATTACGCCTTTCCATCAGTGACTCCCTTTGCTGTCTGCCCTTACTCTCCTCCACCATCACCTTTCCATACTTTGTCTTTTGCTCCTGATCTAGTCTCAACATGTCAACACCTTCATGTGGCTACAATAGGGATATAAATAAGGTGGTTTATCGTCTTAGAGTCTGATAGAATATCCCATCATCGTGCCATGGAGTTCAGGTGGAAACGGATGCACGAATGAAATTTTGGGAAATTATGCAAAAGAAAGACTTCTGTTAAGACTTGTGATCCCTGTCCAGCAACTGTAATTCCAGTTGTAAATAGAATTTCAAGCAAAACTCAGTCTCATTAAAGGTTACAATTATTGAAACAATAACATCAAATCAGGATGTTCCTTCCAGGATGTCCTGCAAGTAATGCTGAATTGAAAAAAGTAGGACTGAAAGCTGCAGAAATCTGAAACTTGGATGCTTTTAGTTCAGTGGTAACATGGTTTGTCTAGCCCAGGAAGAGGGGAACACAAAGTGCCATTTCTTTTCATTTAAGAACAGTTTTGAAGTCAATTCTGCATATTTGGGGTTGGAAATCGGTAGCACCTAAGAAACCATTCAACCTTTTCAGAAACTTTCTTTGTTCACTCAGGCCAGTCAAAATTGCCTTGAAACTGAAAACTGAATTATACTTCTTCCCACCATATTTTTTTTCAAGTTTTGAAAGTCTGTGTTAGATTTATTTTGAAGGAAAACTGAAGTCACCTTCACTTTTACTCAGTTTTTCCATCCAGTGAGTCAAGTTCAGGTTACAAACTGAGCAGGCTTTGTGGTTTGATTGATTCATGTTTCCTTGTGATCCCTCTGAAAACCCAGCACACTATTCAAAGATTCAATCAATAAGAGCTACATGCCAGAATTAAGGATATGGATGTTGCTAGTCAGAAGACATTGACAGATTGCACTTTCCCTTATAAACTTAGTGGTATCAATGGCTCACAGTCACATCCATTATCACAAATTAAAACTGTAATTTGCCAGTTATTTTCAAAAGATTTGTGTGGTTTTGGTTTAATTGGCTGCATTTGTCTGTCTAGTTTAAATACAGCCATAAGTCAAAGACAATTTTTACTGCCTTAAAGGGGAACTGTACATGACTTTATGCAAGCAGAATACTTTAGTGATATTCAGAAAAGAAGTCATCTGCATCACTGAGCAAGAGCCAGCAACATGTAGGGTACATAGCATTTCAATAGAGATTTAACTACTGCCCCCACTTATGCACTAACTTTGCCAGCTTCTCACACAGCTTCTCTAAACCAAATGCCTGGATTCTTCTTCTTCCAGAAGCCTCCCTGGTACACACAACACTATCCAAGCATGTGTAAAAAGTAACATATGTTGAATCTTATTCACAAAAGGCCCTCCACACTTGTACTGGATCACCTCACTGAACGTGGGTTTTCATTTCTAACACTCATTCTGCTCTCCAGAGAATCCTGCTGTTATATTTCAGACCTGGTTTATATCATTATAGTCATAATCAAAATTATTGTTTCACTCTGTGAGTTTAAAGCATTTGTTAAACATAGCTAATGGTGCATGACTGCATAAAAGCTGGATTTTTCATATCATATTTCAGGTGGAGAATCTGAAAACCTATTTCAGTAACAATCCCAATGCCAACACACACATCATAAAATCTTTCTGCTTACTGCTAACAGCAGTGGTTTTAGAGAGTAATCTTTCTTCCACCAAATTCATGAATAAAAGTATTTTTGGCTTTAGTGATCCATGGTGATCCGGCTTCCTAAATAAAAAAGCGTACTTCTCTTTGGATTTGTGAGAGTGAGAGAACCAGAAAGCAAGGGAGAGAGAGACACAGAAATTATCTGCTTTTTTTATTTGTGGACCAACGAACAAGAGGCTAGTACAAAGGATATGACACAAAAATTGAGAGGATGTAGTTCCTTGCTCACACTGATATTTCTTTAAACCTTGGGAAACTTTGAGTCTCAGGTCCTTTTCTGAAGTCCCATCTCCTGGTGTGGTGCTGGGAGAATAAATTCCCCCGAGATCAGACAGCTTCCTGTGGGACCCAGCAAGGAAAAGCTCCACCCTTGTAAAGACAATTACACCTGAAACCAATTACTTCTAAATAATCAATCCCTGGTGAGCAACCATAAAGACAAACAATGGGGCAAAGATATTTCATTCCCAAATGCATCATAAATATAAGAGACAAGTACCTGTTAGTGTATAAATAGCCATTTGAATGTTTATAAATCTTTGTGAGCACATACAAAGGATTATAGTCAGTCAAGGAACTTGCAGTAGAGAGCAATGGTACTGAGCAGAACAAATAATCGGTCCAAGGTCCTTGCCTAAGCCCTCATTTCTGAAAAAGGAATTAAACAGATGTTATTCTAATTGTGCCTCAAATGCAGTCATCTTGTTTATACTGGTTGCTCAGTATTCTTGTTCAGTGGATAGACACAGCCAGCTTCAAATGGCAATGTACCCTGTCTTGAGGGAGATGTCAAGAGCCTGTAGGCTGAGTTATCAGGTGGACATATTTGTCTCTACATTCACAACAGTCAGAGCTAAGAGCAACAACAAGCAACCGCTAAGAGCACATGCCCTAGTTTTCAGACGGTTTGTGTTTAACGAGATGAACCTCAACCCTGATCACCATTTTGCTAGCCTCCAAAAGCACAAAAGTGTGCTGAGCTATTTATTTACAGACGAATTTGAGCCCTTTGCTGCCGATATCTTTTGGTTTAGCACCTGCCTACCAAAATGTCAAACTTCACCATTTATGTCAATCAGACAAGGATCTGACTTTATCACTGCAACTGATATTTATCAAAGATTTTATGATTTGTATGTCAGCCATTTGACCAGTATAGTGTACAAAACATGGTGTGGTGTAAGAGAAACTGTATGAATGCACAGCTTAAAGGTTTGTTAGAAATTTGAAACTCTGCTCAGATTCATGAACTTTGTCAAGCAAACCTGAACAAAGAGATGGCTCAGGTTTGAGATGTGCAGCCAGTGCTGTAAATGGAAATACAAGGTTGCACAGGAACATAGAAGATTGTATGGTTTGCATCACTCCTTTTTAGTGAGAATTCTATTTAACTTAAAGTCTAGACAGTTTTATTATTACTATCAACGTCCAAAACCAAAGCGAATCAACATAGCCCTAAATGATACTCTTCCCATCTCTATCTCTTCTAGGAGAAAATTCAGAGAACCAAAAATTAAAATATAAGACAAGATTTTGGCTTTATTTTCACATGAAAACAATACGCTGTTTAGAGCTGCTACTCATTTTTCTGGCTTCTAGCAAGCTCTCTGTTGGGCTGTATAAAGTGATCTGTGTCATGTGGTTTTGGTCATAGAGATACCATTTCACTATTCCTATAAGTTTTCAAAAGCAGTTGGATGTGGATTACTTCTGTGAGTGAAAATGGTATTCACAATATGTGACAACTGGCGTTTTTCCCCTCTCCATATAAAATTTTTGTATTTGTTTATTCTTCCAAGTCATTCTTTTTGTGTAAAAATAATCCATTATGTTTTGTTGTTTGTACGTGCAAAAATAATTTATCAAGTCTGATAAACTGAGAAGTGTTCAATGATTACAAACTAAAATTCCTGTTCCAAGTGCCACGCAGTTTAGCAAAATGTCTGTCAGCTGATGTCCATTCCTCCATCTGAACTTTGACTCTGATGACTAACTTACAGATCCCAAAACTAACCATGACAAAAACATTTGATGTTGTCTTTAGAGATAAACTCATAAATACACTACATTGCCACCTTATTAATCTTTTTTTTTGTTGATAAAAATGCTAAGAAATAATAGCTCTTTCTGTTGAAAGCAACTCAAAGACGATTCATAAAATTTTCTTCATACCCGTACAATTACCTTTATTTTAAGTTCACATAGAAGATGTAAAGTGAGACAAAACATAAAGGTAAGTTTTTCTTTTATCTGAACACTGTAAATAAATAAAAAACAATTAATATAATTAGATAAGGAGTACAAAGAAAACAAAATTTAAAAGAAAAAAAATGGATATTTTTTTCTTTTTACTGCACGTTTAGTTTCATTTTACCCAGAGATACAGTCAATAATAAATTGTCTCATCTGACACGTTAGAGTGTTTTGTACAGCCATCCATTTGGTGTCTGAGGAAAAAGAGGATCAGGTGGTTTTCCAGACTTGAATGAAGCTATTTTTGATAACCTAGTCATTTATGGGAGTTGCTTAGCATTTTTAAAGTGAGTCTGAGAAACTATATCCACTTCCAGATTTTTAACTAAAGAAATAGAAGAATAACTTGCTGGTTTGTTGTGGCTCTCAGGTCCAGACTGTACCACAGAGTTGAGTCAACATCACATCCAGGATGCATGGAATGAACATTACTGGAGTACTGGTAATGTGCCACACGGATAACTCTACTCTCCAACTTAATTCTAACCTACTTCATCCTCACTCATTCAATGGTAGATGATGGGTTGGAATTTTTATTAATATAGTTACACATGAAACTTAATTTACAAAAATTTCCAGATGTTAACTATGTAATCTGCATAAGGGACTATGTTTACAGGAAAATGACAGTAAAGTCTAAAGTTGCACATTCTTGACATTATTCATGTTTTAAAAAAAATGGTTTATATTCTATTTCTTTTATGCTCTGTTTAATGTAGTCTTAATTTTGACATATGACACAATTTAAAATTACTAATACATTTAATGTGTTGAGATTTTTTCTTTCAAAAATTTATATTTCATTCTTTGCCCAACTTTTTCAGATAAAATCTGTTCTGTGTAATTTTAACTGCATGCATAATTAGCCATTTGTCCCAATTCTTTGTGAAGTTTACTTATAGAAAGTCTGAAAGTAAAATCTGAGGAAGGAATTAGTGGAAACTAGATGTGAAGAGATTCTTTTGTGTGTGTAATGAAATGAAGGAATTAAGCATTATATTAGTCCCACTTTCTTCTTCATGGTATTTAAAAATCACAATGTTGAGGAGACTCCCTTTGCTACTAAGTCACATTCCATGTTACTGCAGGTAGTTGAACCACCTAACCCCTTCTATAGGTTGATGATGCTATCAGCTAAGGGTGCCATTCTATCTACGCTTTCTCAACCCTTATTCCTACTGCAGCAGGCACAGGAATATAGTGAATGCATGACAAGAGGAATGAGACATCACTTATTTAAGTTGGCCTTAAAAAAAGAGCATATTGTAGAATTACTTAGGTTTAGGAGATACTTCCACTTCTGTAAAATATAGTCCAGTGCATACATTTACATTAAGCTGTGATTTTGCTCTAAACTTTTTCTCTGTAAGACAGCATTTTTGGCTATGCATTGCTGGACCTCAGTTACCTTCCAGCACAAACATACTCACTTCGCAAGTGAAAATATTTTTTCCAGTTGCTAGGATGGCAACAGAGTAGGAACTGAAAACTCAGGCTGTTGGAGGCATACTGTGGCTAGCGTGATGAAAAGATTCACTTTATTTCCTTTTTCCAAAGCTTCTTACCTCCTCCTTAAGAGTCCCATTGTGGCTACTGAACACCAGATCTTACAGTTATGAAAAGGTTGTGGTGATAAAACCTGAGTCAAGACTTCCATTAATGAAGAACATATGATAGGATGAAATATCAGCACAAAATAAATATAAATGGCCATATAAAGAATAGGAAGTGTTGCCTCTGAAAAAATTCCATTTTGCCCTTTTTAGACATGCAGCGGCTAGTATTTCAGCTTTCTTGAATTAGCGAGATAACATGTAATCCTTCAGGAATGTAAGAGGCTGTCTTCCTTAGCTTTCAGTCTTCTGCAGATTCTCATGGAAACACTGGTGATTCCCACATTGAGATGCATGTTTATCGTTAAAGATAGCATTTATGAAAAATCCACCTGTTGATATAACAAGATTAAGTCCATTCTTTGAGGTAGTTCCTGGTCTTTTATCACCAAAATGCTTCTGAAAGTTTCTGGTTCAAATCTTGATCTGTGTCTTTTAGTATCACATGAATGGGATCAACTGACTCCTCTGGGCTCTCCTGTGTTCAGTACTTTGGTACTTTGGTTCTGTGATTCCAGCTAAAATCTCAGTTTCAATCTTCCTAACTCAGGATGCCTTGCCAGTTAGGAGTAGAAGGTCCTAGTTGAGAAGAAGCATTTGAGGAAACAGACTTCACTCCTAGCACAGCCCACTGTTAGGGGAATTAAACTGAGTTTCTTGAGTCATTCATCAATGCACCAATGAAAAATTACAAGTCTATAAGCATTTCGGAGGACAAAAATTATTTTGTTTTCTTTGTCACACCATATACTGCTTTCCTATATTTCTTGCTTCTCTAAGCACAATTGTGTGCTTCAAAATCACTTTAGAATCCTGACATGATATGTAGTTCCTTTTTAACTCGACAGAAGTGGTAAATCTAAAAATTTGTTAAAAGTGGGGATAATGTCTTCACAAGACTGTTGTATAAATATTGTTACCAGTGTTTTTACCTTTACACACTGTGCTAGACAGAAATCTGCTTACGGCACACAAAAGATGCTGGAAACCAGATCCTACTGAAAGTATTGCTACTCTTTTGCCCCTAATGTTTCCCACACCTTTTGTTGCTTTTGTATCAAATATGTCCCATATGAAGACAGGCTGAGAAAGTTAGGGCTGTTCAGCCTGGAGAAGAGAAGGCTGCGTGGAGACCTCATAGCAGTATTCCAGTATCTGAAGGGGGCCTATAAGGATACTGGGGAGGTACTATTCATTAGGGACTGTAGTGATAGGACAAGGGGTAGGAGGTTCAAACTTAAACACGAGAAGTTCAGGTTAGATCTAAGGAAGAAGTTCCTTATTGTGAGGGTGGTGAGGCACTGAAATGGGTTGCTCAGGGAAGTTGTGAATGCTCCATCCCTGGCAGTGTTCAAGGCCAGGCTGGATGGAGTCTTGGGTGACATGGTTTAGTGTGAGGTATCCCTGCTCATGGCAGGGAAGTTGGACTAGATGATCTTAAGGTCCTTTCCAACCCTAACTATTCTGTGATTCGAAGTGGAAGGAATAAGGGCAGGGGGAGGAGAGGTGTTTGAGACTTGAAGGGATTGTAGCAGATTTGAGACATTCAGGAGGGTGGTGTGAGGAGTGCAACACCTGGTGTCTCTCCATGTCTGAGGACAGGACTGGAAGGAAGTTGCAAACAGGGAAGTTCTTCTCTGGACTCTGTCTACCAACATCATCTCCATCGTGCCAGGTAGCAGCAGGGTAGGCTGGCACTTCTCAAAGTGTAGGTTCCAGCTCCTGTTGGTGGTGGTGAAGGAGAATGAGTGGTGCTGGAGCTGGCCCAAAAAGCATTAGAAAGCTCTTTGTTAGCAGCGCAGCAGCCCTTCCTGGATGGTGGGGTGAGCGGTGCTTGTCGCTGGGAACTGCAGCCGAGTCCTGCTTCCTTCTTGGCAGAGCTGCGCTGGTGTTGCCTTGGAGAGCATCATAAAGACAAACAAGCCAAGAGAGAGTTTAGGACTGGGTGGCTGTTTAATATCCCTCCTGGCCCTGCGTTCCTGCAATCCTTGCATCCATATTTTGGCATGGCTTCTGCCCCATCGGTCCTGCTGAGGTTGAGTGTCCCAACACCTCCTGATACTCTGAATCCAGATTTCCAACATTACTACATTGCACTTGGGTTTTTGGCTCTTGAGGGTATTTTGGTTGACCACAAATTGGTCACTGTGTGCTGTGATGCGAAATGATGATTTCCTCCCCTGTGGGTGCTAAACTGAATACCCCTGCAACTGCTGTCTGACAGGGATGTTACTCCGTTGGTGTCTGCAGCCGGTGGGAATGTTCTGGAGCTCTGCAAAACTAGATGATTCAAACTGATACTTATGATTAAATGCTAAGTGCACGGTCTGTTCTGCCCTACCAGCTGTACCCAGTAGGGAAAAGAGAGGTTTTACTGCAAGAAGAAAGGATATTCTGGTATTGGTTGGTTGATAATGAGGATGTGTATCATCAAAGCTGAAACAGCGTGTGCTGGGTTTTAAAATCACAGGAGGATGTAAAAGTGCCTTGAAGAAGAAGATCACAGATAGGCAGACCTGCTGGATAAGCCTGGTCTTTTTTTTGTAGGCTGCAAAGCTTTCCACTGTGGTTTTCGGGGTTCTCTTGTCTTGCTGCATCCCTGCACAGCACAAAGCGTAGTGTTTGTGCCTGCTGTCATGGAGCGTGTAGATATGAGCTTTGCTATACATGTTATATATATTTATATTTCTTTCCAGAGGCATTTTAGCATCAACTAAACTAGGACTGAAGACATGTATATATATATATATATATATATGTATAAAAATGCTTCCTATGCTTGCTTGTGACGTGTGAAGTGGTGGCACTGAATCTGACTTATGTTGATCTAGGTTGCTTAAAAAAAGAAGCGTGATAATTTGTCTTAAAAATGGCACGGAGAAAGTGAAGAAGCGAACAAGTAAATTGCTATTCATTGCCTTTTCAAGGCTAACAGGCTGGGGCTTGCACTGGGAAGAAGTAAAATCACCAGGCAGTTCCTATACACCACATAACATCAAAAGGAGGAACACCAAATGAAGTTTGCAGGATGGCAGGCTTGTGGCAGGACTGCTGATAGTGGAGCTTCAGGGGAGTTCAGTATGGTCAGTCAAGTTGTAGTGGCATCCCCATCTTTCTTATAGGCCCCTTTTAAGAACTGAAAAGCTGCCCTAAGGTTTCCCCAGAGTCTTCTCTTCTCCAGGCTGAACAACCCCAAGTCACTCAGCTTTTCCTCACAGGAGAGGTGCTCCAGCCCTCTGATTACTTCCTCATCTCCTGGCATGTTTGCTTGAGGCAAGGCATTAGTGTGCTGAGAGCAGGGAGCCTCTGCCATCAACCACCAGTGATGGACTGGGCACTGCTCTCTCAGCTCTCTCTCCATTACTATCCTCAGTTTTCCACTTGCCTCCCTCCAGCTCCATGGCTAGGGCCTGCCAGTGATCATCCCCATGGTGAAGCCTTGTCCCAGCACCTTCTTCCACTCCTCCACCCTTGCTTTTCCCTCCCTCTCTGGCTGCTGGGTTGTTCTAATCGACTTTGGCTGCTGTCCCAGGAACAGCCTCAACACACACAAACCAGGAAGGCTAAAATAACACTTTAAAATTGTTAAATAAATAGCGATCGGCCTCTGCTTAAATGGGAAACGCAGCTTAATTTGTTAAAGGTTTTTTTGTTCTCCCTTGAACAGGGGATTCAGCTGGGCGTGTGTGTGTGTGTGTGAAGGTTTCTTGTAGCTTGTAATCTGCATGTCCCGGCCCCAAGTGGGCAGAGAAGGGTTATGTGACTCCGAGTTACTAAACACTTACAGTAAAAGTGTAGTCATCCTGAACCGCATCCAAAGAGCTTTAGTTGTTTTTCTTTTTTCTTTCCTTTTTTTACTTTTTCCCTCTCTCCCGGCAGGATGCTGCTGCGTCACTTGCATTCTTCACCCCAGCCGCCTCGTTGGGAAGGCAGAAATCCTCCGAGCCTGGCTGTAACTCTTTCCAGGCTGCCAGAAGCAGTCCAGGCGCTTGTATCCTGCTCCATTCCCTCTCCAAAAGCTTTGTGCACAGGGCAAGCACATCCCCTTTCCCCCAGCAGAGGAATGGGTGCCTGCACAGGCAGAGGTGCCCGTCTTCCTGACACTCAAAACCCACTCATTTCTCTCTTGCGGCTTTTCAGATCTTAAGCAAAACCAGAATAGCAGTTATTGTCGTGTGAGAGAGTGAGGATGGGAAGCTCTGGATAAGCATTTGGAAAATATCCAGGGAAAACTGGCTGCTGGCAAAGGCTTCTCTGAGTGGGAGCAGGGATTGAGTTGGGCACCAAAATGAGTGTGTCAGAGTGAGAAATGCATTCCTTGGGAAGGACACGGGAACTGGACGCTTACCAGCACACGAGTCCCTCCTGAGGCTTATTGTGTGGGAGCCCGGAGAGGTGGCGCTGAAGCTGGTTGTCTTTTGTGCCTTGGTGCTGGATGGGCTGTCCTTACCAGTTCCTGCTCTTTAATCCTTCTGTCATCTTTCTGAAGGTGCTTCCCTTCCCACCTGCCTATCCAGTCAGGATTGGTGCGTGTT
Organism: Coracopsis vasa; assembly: GCA_026283785.1. Lineage (NCBI taxonomy): Eukaryota > Metazoa > Chordata > Aves > Psittaciformes > Psittacidae > Coracopsis > Coracopsis vasa. The sequence goes on from JANHGB010044530.1 coordinate 19,020, forward strand.
GTCCCACTGCCCACATGCAGAATATATTAGCGTGTCTTTCCCAGGCAGTTCCAAAGGTATCCTGAGGCTCTTTCCATTGGAAAGCAAGATGCTCTCCATGATTGTGCTGGCAATCACCTCTCTTAAGCAGCAAAAGATGCCCTGCTAGGTTATTTTAGAAAGGGAAGGATACAGAAATTGCTGTGGTGGCTGGGGCAGCTGCTGGATCATTGTTGCCAGCAGTGGGCAGGGGTGCAAGCAGCAAAGCATCTGCACCCTTCAGAGCCTGCACCCAGGGTCAGGCTCTTCTGCTGGTCCATGCAAGTCAAAAAAGAGTGGCAGCAAGTGGGTTTCTTTACAGGTCAGTAACTGTAGTCAGCTCTCCCAGGCTTTCAGAGGGACTGTTCCTGTGGAGGGGTGGTTTCTGTGCCAGCTCTGTGGAAGTGGCAGGGCTCTGTAGTGCAGCAACAAGCTGTGGTCCCACCGGGTACAGGTCTGTGCAGAGCCACAGGGATCCAGCTTTTTGTTTTCTTCTGGCTTACACTTTCCCCCCATCCCTCCCTCATCCATGGCACGGTGCATGGACCACACTGGGCTCACCTTTCTCCATCACTCCCTGCTGCAGCACCATCCGTTTGGGTGAGTAATGTAGGAGATGCACCCTTACACTAGGACCTGCTCCTCTCCCTCTATATTAAACACATGCATTATCCCAATTCATTGTTCTGAATAGTAGAAACTTTGTGTTTTGGGAGACAGTTGTTTCTTATTAACTAGCTGATCCTCACATCCCCAAATCTGTTCATGTAAGGATGAGCTGTGAGTCAGAGAGGGGCTTTGTCCTCCTTCCACGCTAGTTGTGAGGGCTGCCAGGATTGTCTGTCTGACTGTCTGAATGCGTGATGAGAGCAGAGTAAAACTGCAGTCATGGCCTGGGCTGGGATACCCAAAATTAACATCAAAAGGAAAGGAAGGAGCTGTCTGAATACAACCTGCAAGCCTTTAATTCTTTGTGACAGTGATACCCTGAGCTTGGTTATCTATCTCGAGCATCAGTGTTCTTGCAGCTGATTCGGTATGGGAAGAGGAAGGTTTAATTGAAGGTATAATAATCTCTCTTAGATGTTTTGATTTTTTCCCTTTTCATTCCAAACTGTAAGTGCTGTTTCCTCCACTTTGAACAGGTCTTTTATGTTGGGCTGCCTTTCAGATTGGGGAGAGTCATGTTTCTTCAATATATAAAATGAATCTGGCAGCCTGATTTTGTACTTTAGCCTTCCAAAGAGACAAGCAAGCATAAAGCAAGAAGATTCACAGTGTACTATAGTGCTCCACTTATTAAAACAGTAGATAATAAAATCCTCTGTGAACATCCTGTTTCAGCTCTGCAGTAAAACTCACCAGTCAGTAACAGGGAGATCTCCTGTTCCCATGGAGAAAGGCAGTTGCAGACTTAAGAGGTTGCTGTGGGAAAGGGGAGGGGATCAGAAAGATCCACTCTTGGCCTTGCACACAAAGGTTGCCTTGGATTGCAGTCACATGTTGTAGTTCAGCTGATCTCGCTCATGCCAAAAGGAGAAAGATTTCTAGTACTTGCCTGAACCCCACTGAACTGGTTTAGGGAATTCATTACAAGAAAATGATTTACTTTCTTTTTTCCTTTGTTTTATTTTCCCCACCTAGTTTTCTCTTAGATCCAATTGCATGGACTCACGAGGTCAGGGGAGCCAGGGGGAACTGGGACAGGACCACCTCCTTGATGGTGTCTGGCCATTGAGTGAATTTAACTGTGATTTAATATTGCACCATTAACAAATGTCTTCTGGCTTTTCCCTGCAGAGGATGGAGTCTCTCAGGTACCCAAATCTGGGATGCTACTGAGCTTTGTAAATCATACCCAGTGGCCAAGTTGTACCAAGCATTTTGGGGCAGAAGCACCTAAAAGAACATCTGGGGGCTAATTGCAACCCCCAGCAAATCAGATGAACCGATAAGCTGGTGTTGGTGGAAACCTCACTGTGCATGTGTCTGTGTTCAGTAAATACTGTTGGCCAGGTCAAACTCCTTCTCTTGGGTACACCTTTCTGTGTCCATGCTGGGAAGGATGTTCAGGAGACCCTCTTATGGCTGGACATCATGTGGAATTACACAAAATGCACTGCTTTGGTTTCACAGAGCTGGTATTTAGGTATGTATGTATGTTATATGCGTTATACGCAGCTTTCTGAGGCAAAGCCAGTGTAACAGGTTTAGCTCTCCTCCTGAGCGTTTTTCTCAGGGCTTAGGGTTTACTTCTGATCTCTATAAAGTGTATCAGGTCCCTGGGTTTCAGAGGGCCCTTCTTCTGAAGGGTCAATACCTGTCAGCAAGGACAGGTATTGAAATGCTTTCCCTTTTCTTTGACACTTTCCATGTCATTGTGCCCACGTGTGAGCTGGGTCTGACTGGGTCTGGAAACCTGCTAGGCTCACAGTCCCTGGGAGTGCCACTGCCCAGCTCAAGCCATTCTCTTGCCTCTGTTGGACCCCATGTGTCTTTAATTATTGGGGGAAAGTCAACTACTTGTAAACCCCCAGAGCTTTTCGTTTTGAATGGGCTGGTGATTATTTTCCTTTTTATTTATTTAGGGTTTTCTTAACCCAAAACATTATGGATTAGGGCTGCTGAATGAAAAACAAGCAGTGAAAAGGATTTATTTTCTTAATTCCAGTGAAAAAGCCTATCTCTGTTTCTTGGGCGAGGCAGAATGAAATACTTGCCACTTCCCAAGCTTCCTGTGCTCCCTTGTGGCATCACGTGCTTTGTTCTCAACACCCGGTGCTGGAGATGAAAAGCTTTGGTGCGTGCTCCCTTCGGGGCAAAGTGGATTTCTGCTCAAAAACCTCAGTTCTAGCGACTGAGGTTTTTAAATGCTTAAAAAATGAGGCTTGTACCTTATCTCTTGGGAGATCGTTGATGGATCCATTTCTCAGAGAGATATTTTATTCAGTCCTTTAATGCTATGCCACTCCCTTCGTTCAGATGCCTGGAGTCTTTTATCACGTCTCCTCTTACTCATTGCTTAGCCAAGTTGGGCATATTTTAGTTCTTTTAATCTTTCCTCGTAACTCAGCTGTCTTTAATCATCCTTCTTGATGTCAGTGTTTGATGCCCACTTTTAGGGAAAACAAGCCTAGGTTTTTGTTCTGGGGTGCGTGTGGATCGCTTGGGAAAGGTCCCAGGAGAGCAGCCCAAGCTCAGCGGCCAATTGCCCATGCTCATGCCTGGATCCCTCAAAAGCTCCCTCGAACATCTTGATGTAGGTGCTGAGGAAGATTTCTGGCTCACCTCATACACCCTCGGACTTGGCACCCTGTGGGGTTAATAACGCGTTTATTTGTTGGGTGTAGGCAGCAGCACACCCCTAACACGTTGTGTTTCCAGGGGCACATTTCTCTGGGCATCTGCAGGAGGGTGCAGGTGCTGATGGTGTTTATGGAAAACGGGCCCAGAAAAGTTACTGTAATGTGCGTTTCCTTCCTGTGCCCTCCAGCAACAAGAACGAGAAAGAGCTTTCATTTGCTTCTACCATCTCAAAAGCAAAACCTGGTGATCAGATGTTTTCAGGTGCCCATGCTGCAGGTCAGGGCAATGTTTGTAGGTGCTGCCAGGGATGATGGCTCCTTTTTGCTTGCAGGTATTGATGCCATCCTTCTTGAGTACTTCATCTATTTTGCACTCAAATAGTCATTCACAGCTTCTTAGATCAGTTTGAATGTAGTGATTGCTGCTAGCTGTTACCAAGCTGAGCACTGCATCCCTTCAGGGCAGGGTCTTCAAACTAGGCTCTCTGAAGTTAAGTGCCTCCTTTCCTACATGGAGATGTCCCACATTCCCCTCCACATACCTCCTGGAAACCTGTTATGTCAGTGGGATCTGTTTCAGAAAGCCTGACTCAATCATGTGAAAATAGCCAGGCTCAGATGCTGACTCCAAGGGGTTAAGGCACTGGATCTCCAGGTTTGCTGGGTCTGGGCCATTGCTGCACAGCTTGGGGTAGCATCCCTGACGTGGACTTTAAATTACAGAGCACTTGGCAGGGAGTTAAAGGAGGCCAAAAGCCTGCCTGTCCCTCCCCCACCATTCTGAGGGAATGCTTCTCATACTCTCCCAAATTTAGCAGTGCAAATGTGGCTGGGTTAAGTAGGCTGAGTGATGAAGCTATTCTGATGGTAATAGAGGTCCCCTTACCCTGCTCTGCCTCCAGCTCATGTGTGATATATGGCTCTGTGTCTGATATATGACTGTGTGATATATGGCTGCACTGACAAGGGGTCCAATGACCTGAGAAGAAAGAAAGGATGGGGACCTAGATGGTGGGAGAAAAAGGCCACTGGGACCACCACCCCACTCAGTGCTGGGTGCCTGAACAGCAGCCTGATGTCATCTGGCTGTCCATTGCTACCCTTGGGCTGTAACATGGGGTGTCAGCAATGTGTGGAGAACACCATGAGGAAAAGCCCACATCCTCTCCATGATGCTGCTGGGATGCTCTGGGTCATGAAGCACTGGTCGTCTGCCTCCCCTCTTTTTCTTCATGGTTTTTGGCCAGCCCTAGGTGGGCACCTTCAGGACATTTCTTCATCACCCCAGGGTCTCTGGCACTCCGGGCTGTGTTTCCTCCCATTACCATTTAGGAACATTTGAGGGATTGCTTTAGAGCTGGCAGTGAACATCACAGGAGGACATGGTGCCCTGTTGCTGGGTAATCCTGGGTGTTCATCATGAGACAGGCTGTAGTGCTCCATCACTGATGCCAGTCCATTTGCTGCTGCCTCAGCTGCTCACGGAGGGGCTCTTGTCACCTTCCCAGTTTATATATCTATTTTGATAGATAATATAGGTACAAAATAAATACATATATAAATATTTAAATAGATATGTAAGCTGTGATTTCTATACACTTGCTTTCCAGTGCAGTCTGATTTTGAAGAACTGAGGAAATGAAGCTTTTCAGCTGGAGGGATGGGACAAGGTTGGGTTTGCTGACGTTTCTTTTGTTGTAATGTCATATAGGTCCTGGTTGACTGTGAAAAGGAGAGAGGAGGAGCATGTGGAAGGGAGGTCAGATCCTGCCAGGGTTTCCTGGAAAGTGAGGTGAGTGGTGATGGCTTTCAGCACTTGTAAGCCTGGAGATACAAGCCCTCCTGGGCTTCCCTTCAGCCTTTGGGTGAGACCTCTTCTATTGAACCTCCAGGTGTAATTTTTGTTATGGGTTTCCCTGTATTTTGCCTCTTCAAGGCTGATGGGAGGATTTTAGACTGATGTGCTGGTGTGCGTGAGGGTGTCAAAAGGGTTGGAGACAACCTTGAATGTTGGAGGACTATGCATCACAGAGAACTTGTTTGTGCTTGTATTTGGGCTTCGCAGCAGATTTGGAGACCTCTTCTGCAATTACCTGTTACTGAACCAGTCTCTCCCAGCCTCCTTTTACAGTCACTGGAAGAAAATGGATATGTTTAGGAAGCACCTGCCCCTGACCTGCTGTAGACATCTGCATGGGATGAATCAATCCCTATAATACTTGTTCTCCACACTGTCAGCACAGCAGGGATGGCTTGTTTGGATGTGGGTTCTGCAAGGCATGTCTAATGTCTGCTCCCTGTATAGGAAGACTTGGAGTTCATGGTGCTTGATGTTGGCTTGGGGTGTATGAACCAACTGCATGAAAGCTTGGGCCTCTGCTAAGCTTCCCTTAAATTTTGTTCAAGGTTTGGGCGCAGTTTAAATCTATAAGCCACTTGTCTGAGCCTGCTCTCAGCGTTTATACACCCTGACTGGCAGTGTATGTTTGTTCCTGAAGGATAGGGTATGATCACCGATGAGGTTTCAGTCCAGCTGGGTCATCTCATGCTGGATGTTGCAGTCCCAGTGGGGACCAGCAGGACAGCTCCAGCACCAGGAGCTGCTGCACTGAGCCCCAGTGAGGCTGCTGAGGCTGCCCGCAGATCTCCTGGGGACCAGCCCCGGAGCCACTCTGGCCTCTGGCTTTTCAAGTAATATGGCTTGTGGCTTTTCAGCGGCAACAAGAAGGTCTGGAGTGATGCTTACCCTGTCCCTGTGGGAGCCTGACACCTGTAGCGGGAGCATCCACATCCCAAAAACTTGGCTATGGTGCAGCAGCCCATAGGTATGATAATGTGAAGAGCTGAGACCTGCGTGTCAAACCTCTGTTGGTTAGCATCTCCCTTGAGAGCTTTTGTGCAGTTCACTGCATCTCCTGCACAGGGGGAATTTCACCCCTCAGATACCCATCTGCTTTTGCTGAACCACCTCCTCTGCTTCACCTCCGTTTTTGTTGAGGGACAGGGACATTGTTTTCTGCTTGTGTTTGTAGAGTGCTCAGCCTGTGCTGGCCAAACTGTGCTCCAGTGTGAGTAAATAGAGTAGAAAAGGTTAAAATTTAGGTGTACAAGCTGTTGTACCAAAGGAAATGCAACTCTAAGATTTTGGTATGCTTTTGCTTCTGCTGATGCCCTCAATATGTTCTCAGAGGTGCAGCTGCTGAGAAGGGATTGATATTGATGGTTAATCATCAAGATTGTCACATTAAATCAAGGAACAAATATAATTTGCTGTCGTATATCACTCTTGTTTAGTTTTAAGTGGGCAAAGAGAATGTGTGTGTTTTTCTTATACAGAGAGTTTCTCCTGCAATTTACTGTTAGTGTTTCTGTGTTTCGAGCCATTGAAGTGTTCTCACTGCAGCCCCAGAGAGAGGAAATGCTCCCTTTTATAGTGAGGAAAACAGTGTCAAGGTGGAGTTGTGTGTTTACAGCCCTTTGCTTGAACCTTGGCCATGTCCAGGTGGGGAATACATACATCTTGTACATTCCATCTGTCTACCTTGGGGACCAGAAGATCTTGCAGGTCTGATGGTGGCCTTGGGTTCAGTGCTTGCTGTGGCCATTGGTCTCTTTGCTGTCAGGTTGTGCATTGATGCTCCATCCAGAGAACAGGAAAACAGAGACTTTGAAGTTGTGTGAGAATTACATTAAGGATGAGTGATGTAAGAGGAGATCTCAGTGCTATGCCTAAGCAGGGGTGATGCTGTCTGCAGTATCACTGGTTCCCAGCAAAGAGCCTAATTTTCACTTGGCTACTGGCCATCTGGCTGGCTTTTCCCTGATAAATTCACTCCAGCTGGCTTCCCTTCTCCATTCCCCTTTTTTGGAAGCATCTTTGTGCTGGGCTGACACATTGGACATCAGTGAGAGCATTCGGGGCTCAGAGATGTGGAACCACCTATCCCGTGACCTAGTGTGGCTCTTCACTTTCCTTGTGTTAGGCGTGCTGGGATGCTTTGTGATTCTGGGACATGGTAAGTGGGAGAATGTGCTCATCTCCACCTTGACCAAGACAAAATGAGCAGCCTGCCTGAAGTGAGAAGGGTTTTGCAAGTCTCAAGTGACACTGGTTGACTATTCTGAAGGGGTGTGAATTGGGGGTGGGTGGAGAAGGAGGTTTGTTATCTGCTTCCCGGCAGCTAAAAGCAGGTGTTCAGTCAACGGGGAGTTGCCCTAAAGGCAGAATAAGAATGCAAATGACCTGTGAAACATAAAAGGAACCGTCTGAATGCCCTTTTCTGCCCTAAGGAAGTTTACCTCCACCCTGTGTAATTTGCATGGTGCAAGTTGATCAGCCCTGAGAAAAGGCAGTTCATTCCAAGGTGACAAGATAACTCTGTCAAGCCTAAGGATCTTGCAAAGAGGCAAAAAATGGGGTAAAGCCCAAATACCAGGAGAGGAGACAATGATGCATGGCTGTGGAGATGCTTTCCTGGTGGGGAGCTGGGTCCCTGGGCTAGCTGGGTGCTCAGGTATGGGCAGAATTTCATCAGCAGTTAATTGCTAACAGGGGCTAGTTGGCTAGTTCACTTCCAAGGTAAGTCCCTGGAAGTTTAAACCTACCTGGAAGGGGTTTTAGGCTGTGCTTTGCCACATGTTTAATGCAGAATCCAGCCAGCTGCTGCAGCTCCAGGGGTAACAGGCTAAGTGGTGACAATCCCCTAGCTCAAACCCGCTGTGGGTTTAGGACCACTCTTGGGCAGAGTGGCAATGCTGAGTGCAGTGGGGAGCAGTGCTGAGCCGTTGCTCTTGTTCTGCCCCAATTCTGATGAATTTTACACCCAAGCAGGGCTTTTGCTGCAGTTGTTCTATTTTTTTGCTGTGATTTGGACCTGTACACGTGTCCCGTCAGGCGCCATCAGCTCAACCATAGCTGCAGATGGTTGGTCTCCCGCATCTCTCACCTGTGCTCTCTTGTGGCATGAATGACATGCTTAATTTCATTGTGCCTCATTAATTTTCCCAATGTTAATGATCACTTCCTCATTGTCCCCCCCAAAGCTAAGACACTGACTCTTTCATCGTGAGGGTTAAATGCTTATTTATTTAGTGGGCTGCTCCTACCCCTTTCTGATTTCATTTGATATGTGCAGGATGTGATGATAAAAATCCATTTGAGCTGTCTCTTATTTCAGGCATTTTGATTTCTTTGAAGCATCTTCTTGGGATGATGAGTGTGTGCGTGGATGCCTGGATAGGAACACTCTTTGCAGGCTTCATCCTTGCCTGTGTGAACACCCAGGCATTTGATCAAAGGTTTCAAGGCGTTACATCCTCTCAGCGCTGTTGCTATAAATCTGGAAGAAATAAATGGTGACATTTTCAGTCTGGTCTTCCCTCAACTCCTTGCATTTTCCTCTTCAGGATTCAGCTGCTCCTCATCAGAGGCTCCCAGCATCATCTGGGCCAGATAATGCCTTGCCACGTTCGGCGTTCCACGTGTCCGTGCCTAGAAAGTGCACAACATCGCATAGATTCATACAGTCTCCTTTTCAAATTGCATAGGGTGTATGGCCATGTGGCTCTTGTGTGTTCATGAGGGGATCCAGTAGCAGACTGCATATATTTAGTTGAACCAGGTGTTTTCTGGTCTGTTTTTTGCAGGTTTTGCATCAATGGGTTGTTCAGTTCTGCCGCTTCCTATTAAAGTTAATGGTGTCTATGGATGGTTAAATCACACACATCTAAAAAGCTGCTCTCAGAGGTGGTTTGTATCACCTGTATTATTTTCTTGATTGTGTTTTCAGTGCCTCCATGCCTTCACCTTCCTCACTCTGCACAGAACTGCCCTGACCTTGGTGTGTCCCCAGGGTGTGTTTCCTGGGAAGCTTAAGGATGTAACAAGAGGAGTTGAAGGACATCATCTAGGCATGGTCCATGGTGGTGACCTGGGGGAAACTAAGCTGTGGCGGAGGCAGAGAACCTGGGGGAGCATCTGGGCCACTGGTGTCTCCTATAACACAGCAGGACTCAAGGGAGAGGCCCCAAAATGCTGACAGGGAGGGACTGCAGGAGGTCTTCAGTGCCTACTGGAGGAGGACAGCCAGCACTTCCAGAGGTGGAGATGTGCCCGCCTCTTGCGGTGACCCTTTTCAACACTGCACCACTTTGCTCATAGGAAAGCTTTCCACATGTCCTCCCACGTGGCCACAACTTGTGGATGTTGCCCTTTGTTACATAGTCTGTCTTGGCTGAGATGGGATGGATATTGAAGGGTTTGGGAAGAAGCAGGTAGAGGTCTCCTTTGGGCCTCTTGCAGATAACAAGTGATGGCACTGGTGGGCAGTGAATGCATCTGCAGCATGTCCTGCAGAGATTCCTCCTTTGGAGAGATGTTGTCCTTGTGCAGATGTTTTTCCTTAATAGATTTGACCCTTTTGAAGAAAACCATGTTCTTTTCCTGAACTATGAAATAGTGTATTGAAAACCAATATGGAGTAAAGAGAGCTTAGGTCAAGAAGGATTAATTATTAAAACTAGGGCATATTCTGCTAATGCCCCAGTGCTCTGGGGGTAATGTTTCTTAACCGTAACCCTGAGTCATAACTGCCTGCTTGATTGCAACTTGCAACCAGACCAGTATTGCCTTGGAGAGGGTGGCACGCAGGCTGGAGCCTAGAGGCTTGAGAGCTCCATGTTGACAGGGCTAATTGGGTTCCTGGTGCCAATGCACCTTCATGGAAGGGAGGATTAAATATTGGACAGAACAACACGTGAACCAAAATGTCAAATGACTGCATGTGTTGGGCTTGCATTTTGTTTTCTTTTGTTCAAGTATGTTTGCCTGACTTTGTCAACTGGATTCTCAAAACATGAGGACCTGAGAGGTCTTTAACAGCAATAGGTGAAGCTCAACTGTGGAAGAAGGGGTTGTGCTTTTGGGAGGGAGGGTTTTATTGCTCCAAACAGACACACTTGGAGTGGCTGGCTTGGAACGAGATGGGTAGTGGTTTTCGGTCTTGTCATTCCTTGTGGTCATGACAGGGAAAGCTGATGTTCCTGCAAATTGGCTATGCATAGTGACATGCTAGGAATAACTCCTTACTGGGTTGCATCCTTATGTGGGAAGGCATCAGATATATGTTGTGATGGGGATTAACTTATTAGACCTTTCCATATAGATAATGCTTTACAAATGATCATTTCCTGGGAAGATTTCCTATCCGGGCATAGTCCCAAGGAGCATAAAGTGGATGGTTCTGGCTATTTTTTGTTACTCCCTCAGTAATGCCTCAGTATTGAATAAACAGCTGAAGTTGCAACCCTTTCCTTGTGTTCTTGCCCTTGCTGTTGCTGCTGGTGTGGGAACGGCTGCTGGACAACTGAGCAGAACCATGTGAGAATAGGGCAGAATGCTCATTCCTTGCATCTGAATGCTGGGAAGTCATGTACCACATAGGTTATCCAGCAAGGATGTCTTGGCAATGGGGGAAAATAGATTTGTCTTCCCAAATTGTGTTTTCATATTTCTGTAACAGTTGTGCTTAAAGAATAAAAGTCTTGAGGCTTCTTGGGATTAATTTTTGTGCATTTCTGAGAGCACAAATGAAGGTTTTTAAAGCAGTTTAATTTTCCAAAAGGGCAAAGAGCCCAAGATTGAGCATGGGGCATCCCAGTCACATAGTTCCTGTGTGACTTCGGGCAGGTCACAGAGTTGGACCAAAAGCATCCAAAAGTGTGAGTTGGCAGCTGAAAGGCTGACCCATTTAGAGATATTATACCAGCATGATTGTGCCAATTGGAGATGGTATTTGGTGGATTTCATTGCACCTGAATGGGTGAGGTTAGGTGTGAAATCCAAAAACCTTGTTTTTCCAATGTAAACTACACTTACATTCAGTGGGAAAAGGGGGAGCAAATGATGCTTTGGGGTAGCCTGTTCTTCCATGGACCATGGAGATTTTCCAGACAGTTGGCTTACATTAGGTGCCTAATTGCCATACAGCTGCGTTTAGGGAGAGACCAGTCCCACCTTTCAATTCCTTGGTGTCTCTGTTGCGTATATGTAAAATGAGTTTAATATTAAGTCTTTGTTCCGCTGGAAGAGAGGGTAAATATGAAATTTGGAGCTGCTACCTGGCTACAGCAGCAGATGGGTGATTGCGTTTGGGATAACAGGCTGATCTTGGCCATGGGCAGCATCTTTGGAAACTTCTGGCATGCTAGGAGTTAATGGACACACTTGGGTTTCTCCTGGTGAACCCATGCGTTAAGGCTTTGAAAGCAATTTCACTGCTGCACGCCACCACAAACCTTTTTATTTAAGATGTTCCTTTCATAGAGCTTCAAATAGCAGCCACGTCTGACTGAAATCAGAATCTCCAGGAGAGATTAGGACAATTTCACTTGAGGTTTCTGTTGTGGTTGCTTGCAGGAGAAGAAAAAGAGGGTAAGATAACCAAGGTCAGCACCTCACTTCAAGCTGCCAGTATTGCTGCTCCGGGGGAGAGAGGGATTGAGTTACCCCGTGCTTGTAATTCATCCCTCATGCCCACAGCCAAATAATCCACCAAAACAGCCACAAAAAGGATGGGAAAGTTAGAAGATCTTTATTCTGTAAGCTGAACTGGGAAATGATGCTCAGAGCTGCGTGGGTGTCTTGGGCACAGATTTGTCTTTGGAAAGCACTGGGAAGGGATGTTTCCCAAGGTTTTGCGATAAAAGTGCTATGTCCATAAAGCGTGGAGCAGAGCGTGACGCTTCAGATGCACCATACTTGTCCCTGTCTGAATTCTGGGTCTGAATTTTGGGTGTAATGATTCTGATTGTGTTTTTCATTTGTTATTGCTCAATTGCAAAATTGGTATTGCCCATATTTAACTTTGATTAATTATGGTTTAATAATGTAGTAGGTTTTGTTACAAATTAGTACTACTATGTATTTCTTAGTCTTATTTTTCTAGAGGAGTTGTTCAATGATTCCCAGCCCTGAGATGCTCGTGTGCCCACTTCAATGCCACTGAATGGCAAAATTGAAGGGAAAATTCTGATTCAGATATGGAGATCACTAGTTGGGGCAGGCTGGTTCCCCCGTTGTTTCTTGTGCACCTTACTCTGCTACTTTGCTTACTTTGCTTTCATAGTGTGCCTGTTAGGTCATGCGCATGGACTTAATGACTGGGTAGAAAGACACCAATAGTGCCAACATGCTTTGGGGGCAGAAAAGGAGCCAAAGTTAATCATGGGGTGAAGTCACAGAGGAAAAGTGGAGCCTTCTCATCAACTCCAACCTGAAGGAACCAGTGGAGCAAAATGCCCACGTAATACGCCCATCTTTTGGGCCCGATTGGAAGAAGACATTCTTAGTGCATGGACATTCATGATCATTGTTATTGTGGCTTCTCTTTAAGACATCCACATAGTCATGATGGTGACTACCAAGGAGATGGAGACCTGTTATGGCTCTGTCAGTTTTACATATTTGCCTAATGTAAATCACAATCTAGCTGAATTGTAACTGGCTTTGTTGTAGCAAGTAGAGGTCTCCAAGAAGCTCTGGACTTTCTTGATTGATGACCTGAAAACAGGCACATAAAGTGTGTGAGGTGTGAAGTAGAGAGGACGGCTTGTTCCTTTGAGACAGTTGGGTTTTTACTGGGAGGAGGATGCGAGGATGAAATTATGGCAGGTAAATGTGCTGTGTACCTTAACTTGAGGTCTTCAGCTGAGTTAGGCCTTAGGCCAGACCAGGATATGGCTGCCTCCAACAAGGGTCTTGGTGGGTCTGGTATGACAGGGCAGACTGTAAACTGTATTTCAGCTCAGTTTTACATCATGTTGCTTGGCTGAAGGAAGAGGCAGCTCTTTGTCTAAAATGCACCACAGCTTGCCACTGGGAGAGGGCTGTGACTGATCAGCACTGGTGGCGCTGCATCCTCTCTGCTGAGGTTGTTACTGGTAGTGGGGTCAAAAATACCATATTCCTGCAAAGGAGGAGACCTTACAGTGTGACAGAAGGGACAGAGGCATTAAAATGTTGAGCCTGACTTTTGTCAACGTCACCGTCAACCAGCGAGAGCTCTGAAGATGGAAAGGTTTCGGCAGTGTGAAGTTACTGAAGGAAGGAAGACACTCAACATGATAAGCTTAATATTAACTCAAGCCATAGGTAGTTTAGGATGGGTCGGTGAGTGTGTGGGCATGAGCAAGCCTCCCTAAATTGGTGTGGGTCATATCAGCCAAAGGGGGATTTTCCCAGGTTGGTCTTTATGTTCTCCAAGCGAGGCAGGTTGAATGTTATTGTAGCTGAAGCTGCAGGAAGGCTCTGGCTGACACTGTGGCAACAACACTCCAAATCTATGTATTATTCCTTTCACAAATAAAGCTAGAACAAGAAAAATGTCTTCTGTCAACCTGGCCTTTGAAATACAAATGAGCAAGACTAACTTCAGTTGTAAATGTCATGATGTGCTTTGTGCGCTCGCTCCATAATATGGTTGCTTTTCCTTCCTGGTTAATGCATTTTCAGCCTCTTGCTTCAAGTGATGCTTTGACAAAAGGGAAGGGTGAAGAGATGAGAGTTGCTGTGCTGCATGTGGAGTCCTGCAGGGCTGTTTCCCTACTGTAGAGCTGCATTGACCCTGTGTCAACTTCAAACCATCAGCGCTGTGCTCCTGTGAAATCCCAGCTGATGCTGGAAGTACCTGCGGCCTCGTTTTGTTATGTTGTCAAATTTGGGGCAGTGGTGGGTGAAGGGGCAATGCACAACACTTTGGCTTGACAGCCTTGGCTTTTCCTATATGCTGCATATTTCGTTTAGGGTCTTCTTGTGTCCATCTGTCAAGTAGTGTGTGCTTACTTGCTGAAACCCGTTCCTCCTGTTGTAAGGATGAGTTATCCTGTACTAGACCACCACTGATTAGCCATGCTCCGCCAGCTGGCAAAGCCTGATGCAATCCAAAGTACTGTGTTTACCACATCAGCTTTGGGGTCAGCTCTTCACTGCTTCTTGCATGATGCAGTTTTGGGGTTTGCACTAACCCATGCGCCTCTTTGTGAGCTTCTTCCCTTCAAAACTGAATCACAGAACAAGGAGTGGAATAGGATATGTTGCTTCTGCAGAGGCTGGTTACGGCAACTGATTGTGTTATTCTGGATTATATCACCATGGGTTGGCTGGTTTTGCTGCTGTTTCTGTTCTGTCTGGGATTAACCTGATGGTGACAATAAAACAAAAAATAGCATTAAAAGTGAATAAAAACCTCAGAATGATATTTTGGATGCCAGAGGATGCTCATTCTCAAAATGTAATTGTTTTACACTAACTTGATGTTTATTTCAAGCCAGCTTTACAGACTCCTGTCTGAATAATGGGCATTTCTGTGGAGTTAATCAGAAAGAACTGCAGTTTCTTTTACAATGAGCAGAAATAGCTCTCAGACTCGGAACAATGTGTAACAACAATGACTTGATCTGTTGACTTAGCCAGAAATATGCAGCCAGTTCAAAATATAAAAAAACCTGGAAATATCTCATGGGTCTGTGAATCAGTGCTGGAAATTGCTCTGGAGCTTTACTGGCAGTTGGTGAATAAAGTTGTTGAGAGGAGTAGCACGAGTGCAGGAGATGCTCTCTGGGTTCAGGTGGGCCAGAGAGATGTTCATCCTCCTCATCTCTCACTCTGCCCATCTGCAAGGGCTGAGCATCCCAATCTGAACTTAACCCTGTGCCTTTTTGCTTCAGGCTGAGAGAGGAAAGAATCTGCGGACAAAAAGTAGAGTCCTGGACAAAATTTTTGGCTGTTGAGTTTGAGCTGTTTTCTGAGAGTGACAGCCTAGAGAGGGCTTGTCCATTCCAGCTTGGATACTGCAGGATTGTAGTTTAAATGCCCACTGCAGGATTGTAGTCTAAATGCCCACAGCCAGTGTTGCATACTGTGTTAAATGAAGTGATCCAGCTGGCACAGAGGTGCTTGGGTGCCCCAGTGAACCCCATCAAACCTGCATTATCCAGCACTTAAGGTCTGGGAGATGGCCTGTGCTTTCCCCAAATCCATGCCTATCTGGGAGCTGGGATGCACTTGCCTTTCTCTGCTATGTTCAAGGGTAGCACTGTGCTGTGCTTGCATCCCAACTCGAGGCTGTTTCTGCAGAGGATGCATTGCTAATCCAAACCATGTGGATTTGGCAGAATATCAGGGTCCTGTATGGGATGGAGGGGGCAGGCATCATATACCTCCTTTCTGGTTGGTTAATATCCTAGTTTGCAGTGAATTTCCTCCCCACCCCCCTTTTCAGCATTTTAGTTAAAAACAAATAGCCTGGAGTTGTGTAACAGACTGTTTGCTCATCCCTGTGATGCTCAGTCACAGAGGATACACACAGGAGCCGGTGTTCCAGCCCTATGCCCAGGTCCCTCCCTCCGCATGACTGTGATGTGAAAAAATGTGGTGGGAGCCTTCTCAGACTGAAATGTGCTTCGCCTTCCTTGGATGAGCTCAGCTCTTTTCCAACACTCCGCTTATATGGGTTTTCCAGGAGCCTGGAGTTGGGATAGGAACCCACGGTCAGAGCATCCTGGACGAAGCACTGAGCCTGCCAGGCAGTTTGTCCATAAATTGCTGATACCCAATATGGTGAAACAGGGGTTTATAAGAAGGTTTAGTGATGGCCAGTTTGCTCAGTCACATGCATAAAGTAGTGTTTGAAGGAAGGTGCTGAAATATTCCCCGTAGCCTCTTGCACACAGCCCATGCAATCAGTGAAGATTTATTGTCCTCTCTCAATTTGTTTCCTGTCCACCTCTGTTGATAATTTCTAGTCTTTCAGCTTCATGTTTCTTTAACTTTTTGCTGACTTAAAAACTTCCAAGGCATGCTGTTAACTATATTGTGTTTAAAACCTTTTGCCTTTGCTGTGTGGAGCAGGGCATGCCGCTTGGATCATTGCTGTTATCTCAGGTTTCTTCGCGTTTTCCCTCAGGCTGCTTCTGATTTCAGAGGTAAAGTTGTTGGAAAAAAGGAAGATTTCCATGAATCGCCCCTCACACCTCTGATGCTTTCAAACGTGACTCCTGTTGAGCATCTGTCCTGTTCTATCTGAGCAGTTAAAAGCTGATTAAAGGAGCAGGAATTTCAGCTATTTTTATGTGTGACTTCATGTGCATGCTCCTTTTGCAGTTGGATGTCCAGCAGGCTGTTTGGTGATGGTTGCAGGCACTTTCGGGCATGCACATAAGCCCATGGCATCACTGCCTGTTGCAGGTACCACAGCATTGAGCATCAAAGCATGCGCCCCTTGGGGAAATCAGCAGCATTGGGTGGGAGGTTGGGGAAGCTCTGCAGGGAAAATGTGTGTTTTGTCTGTCTGAGCCCCCTCCTTCAGATACTGGAAATAGGTCCAAATTTCTCATTTGCTGCACCTTTCCTCCCTGTGCAATCTCTTATCTCTTATCCTCCCTGGTTGCTTCCCATTTCCCAACCCTGCAGCAGACACGGTCTTGATAGGAACATCATGGGCTTCTGTGCATCGTATTGGCCTCATGCTACCACTCTGACTTCCCTTGGTGATCCCCTGAGTGACGGCCATAGCAATAGACACCCCTTCTCAGCCCAACCCTTCTTCACTGGGTGTGTTGCCCACCCTGCATGGAGACAGGGCGGGCAAACTGCACAGAGACAGCAGAATCCTTGGAAGCTTGAGCATCACCTGCTTGCCCAGGTGGAATCTCATTTGGGTGTGAATTTGCACATGAAGGTTATTTGAGATTAGGTACAAAGCTTTTCCAAATTGCTGTGTTTGGAAAGCATTCCTGCTTTGTGGAAGCTGCAGGGAGGCACATCTTGGAGGCTGATGCTGTAGGCGAGGTCAACAAGTATTAGTAATAGATCATGTGTGGGGCTGCCAGTCCTGCTGGTGGAGGCTCCCTGGCCAAGGTGTCACCCTAATGGTGGCTGGGGTGCATCACCACCAGCATCTACTCCCTTACAAGTTGGGGCTTGGTGACTCTTCAGATGGTGCTCTGTGCAATGCTCAAGGCCGTGCCGGTGAGGGTTTTTCTTTTTTCTCTGTTCTTAATACTCAAACTTGGTTTATGCAGGAAACAATAAAAAATGACAAAATTGTAACTTAATTTTACACCCACCATTCCCCACTGTTCTGGATTGTTGACTGTTCCTCACTGTTGGATTGTGAACCAACAGCAGCAGCTACTGTCTCGTTCCTCCTCCATGTGAATCTGCTCTCGGGCAGCAAAACTGGGTGCTGTGCTGTTTTCCACTCCTGAGCCCTTCTCAGGTGCTGTTCCCATGATGGTTACAACCTGTTGCTGGCACCGTGGGGTGAGCCAGGAGCATGGCTTTGATCCAGATCAGCCCTGGGCATTCGGTTGCCTCACTGTGGGATTGGATTGAACTCTCCACGTGAAGGTTACGTTGGCTTGTGTTTGGGCTGGCTTCATGCTGGCCATGGGAGGACTGATGATGCCGAATTGGGTGCAAAAGTAGTGAGGCACATGGATGATACCTGATGTGGCTTAACCTGTTGACATCTGGTTTTGAGCAGATGTGGACAGGCCGAGCATCACCACATTGTGCCATCTCACAGAGATCCTGCAGTGGCAACAGGGGCTGCAGAGCACATGCCAACATCCTGCTGAGCTGTGGCCCCAGGTCCTGTGTCAGCCACAGATGACATTACTATACACAAATTACACAGTATTGGGGTTTTAAAAGCGATTGTGTGGATTTTATGTGTCATTTCCTGAGGTATTTTCATCCCAGCTCAGATCGTTAATCCAATGAATTGTGGCTGCACACTGCCTGATGTGCCTCCGTGATATTCAGTTTATCTGCCTTCCCCATCCCTGTAACATCCCCATGCTGCAATGAGGCTCCTTATATCCTTTGCTGTGTTTTCATCCTTGCTGCTCTTACACTTTTTGTAGGATTCTGCCATCTTTGTTCTATTTTCTGATGGTTTGGAAACTTGGTTTTTTTTTTTCATTTACTGGTTTTCCACAAGTCTCTTGTGCATGATGCTTCCTTCTGTGTTTGAAGCATCCTCTGCATATTCATAATATTTAGGAATGAAGCCAAAATACAGAGGACCACCAAAGCTTGCCTTTAAGAATTAAAGATCTGGTGATCTTTTCCACCAGAAGTTTTCCAGAGTCTGCAGTGTCTGAATTCATGTGGTCCTTGGGACAAAGATCTTCAGGGAGCAGAAACTGCATGTGGAACGATGGTGGGGACAAGCTGGATCACAAGGTGCTGCAGGTTGGTGTATCCAGTTTTCGGTTGGTATATCCAGGACCACCAGTGTGCTGTGGGCAGGAGGAGCCAGCGCAGCCCCTGCCACCTCTCCTGTCAGACACTTGCTGTCTGCCTCTGTCCTTCCCCTTCATTTTGTCTGCTTGCCTGCACTGCCATGGCACAGAGCTGTGTGCGAGCTCCTGCCCTGACTCAGCCCTGCTGGAGCATCCCTGATTCCCTTGCCCAGGGCTGTGAATTTCTGGGTGCTCATTTGGGCCACTTCAGACACCTGGTGAAGTCTTGCCACCAAACTCATCTCTTCTGACTTGGTCCTTGCATCCCCACAACCCAGCATAGAGCATGGTCTGCCCACACCATCGCTGGTGCTGTCTGTGCCTTACAGCTGCAGCCACCGTGTTGACCCTTTGAGCCTGGCCATGCAAGGGACACATGGTCCAATTTGACTGGGGATGGGATGCATGACACCATCATGCCAGCTTTACAGGTGATGGCTGACCTAGTATAAAGCCTGGTTGTACAGAGTGGATTTTTTTGTTTAAATGCATGTTTCTGCTGATAAACAAGTTATGATTAATTTAGCGCAAGTAAAAGTGACCTTAATGAAATTACATATATGAAAAATGTAAATAATATATATATTATATAAGTAAAAGCTATAATATAAATATATTTAATATGAACATATTTAGAATAATAATTTTTACATATAATATTAAATATATAAATAATATTTATATATTAAATATATATTATAATATATATATAAA
>JANHGB010044531.1:6210-24430 GCA_026283785.1 Coracopsis vasa
GCAATAATAACAGTAAAGTAGTGGTTGCATACAATCGTAATGAAAATTTCACATAAAATCTACCTGATTCAAGTGTAGATTCAGCTAATATTCCTACCAGAAATGACACTACCATCAAGGTCAGACAGTGAGATTATTCTAACCAGATTTGGAATGAAATATTTTCAGTGGGGTTTGAGCCAGCATAAACAATGTAAAATTTTAATTTAAGCATATTGCTGTAGTTTAATGGAAAATGTTGAAAAGATCCAGTTATATTAATTTTAAAGGAATAAAAAATCTGTAAGTATTTACTTATAGCTTTCTACAGGGTCATGACAATTGGTCTGAGGAGGCACAAGTAGTCATGAGCTTTAGAAAGAACACCACCTATTACAACTGTCCACTGTACTGTAGTTTGCATTAGGACAGGAATCATATTCAAGTGCTATTGTTTGCACTTATTACCAACATAAATACGTTCTATGGAATAGGCATTTTTGCCAAGTGTCCCTTTTCATGATTGAGGAGGCATTATTTTTTTAACATTTTAAGGATTTGAAGCATGCTTTTTCTGGCAAACTTTCTGGTACTATTTTCACAGAAAACAGCATCATGTTCAAGCTCAGGATTATCAGTCACAAACGAAGATAACCATGCAGATTTCTCAGGTTCTATTTATCCAGATTTCAGGGCATCAGACAACCTATGAGGAACTAGATGATATTAAGGTCCTTTACAATCCTAACTATTCTATGATTCTGTGATTCTATGTTTCCGGGAGCCACTAGGTGGTTTTGCTATGTCCATGTGAATTCCCAGCCGTGTCAGTTTTACTGCTCACATGTTGTACAGTTAGTTCACTAAATTCAACACAGGTCAAAGGCACTGGATCTCTTATGTATGTGATGCTGCCACATGTATTTTTCTTCAGGGAATACTGGATGGATGTAAGGTAGTTGTGCAGTCACTGCTTCCATATGTGGAATTTGCAGCTGGCATTTGGTTTTTTAGTAGATAATTCAAGGCTTTGAACTTCATTCGGTCATAACTTTGTAAGTGATTGTTCTCCTATGACAGTTGTCATAGACTCATCTGGCTGAGGAACAATAACTTTTCTGTTCCTATAGGCTCCATTTGTAATCAGTCAGGGGAGACAGGACAGTTAATCCAATACGAAACTAAATTAATCAATTTTGGATTTTGCAAACTTGGTTTTGCAGGTGCTCATTATCATAAGGAGAGTGGGAATAATTCCTTGTTGATTTGGGCTGAAAAATGTTTATGGAAGGTTGGGGAAAAAACAGGTGTAGAGAACAACTGGGTTGAAATCTGTGTCTTGATTGTTATGGATTTGCCCTTATCATTATTTTTAACACTACTTCCGTGGAATTCTTGAAAGAGTTTCTCCTTAGGAGAGGACCCAAATTCAGATGCACTACATGTAATCCTCTCTATATAACCTTTTTGCCTAGATTGCCTTTATACTTTGTGGGGTAAAATTGTCAGTGCATGTTTCTTCTTACACATCAAGTGACTTTGGAAAGCCATTCAATTTGCCAGACAAGTGCTTATTTTTCTCTACAGACTTTAAAAATGTTTGCAAACTAAATCATAAGTAGAGTTCTACACTGGAGATGTCCATAGTTGAATGAGATGAATTTCAGCTTTGGGGGGCATCTTACTTTTAAGACTTCATGTTTTCAAGTATAACAAAAAGTAAACTAATACAAAGGCGGCAAAGAGATGAGTTTTTTCCTCTGCATGTTGTCATACTTCTCGAAAAAGGGAGAGCGCAAATTTACTTCTTTTATCCCCTATGCGTATATTATTTACTCAAATTGCTAAGTTCATTCTCTGCAGGAGTAATTATCTTAACAGATGTACAACTCATTTTTTTGGAAGAACTTAAACATGCAAATAAATGTAACTAGACATTACCTTTTTTTTATATGCCATGTAGCCATACCAAATGCTTTCCACTGATGCTATTTCAGTCACACTCGATCACTGGATAAAGGTAAATTTAAATAAAATTTCTGATTTTGATCATATCACTGTTGAAGTCCATTGATATCACAAAGCAGACAACATGGTCATTGTACTACTATCTTTCTGAAAAGATAAATGTCCCTCCTAGGGTATTCCAAATTTTCAATGCATACAAGCATTTTCCAAGTAATACAAAAGCAGATCAAATCTGCTTGGCTAATGTTTTATTACTTGCACTGTGTGTTTACTCACAATTTGTAAAAAGAAAAAAAAGAAAACCACCAACAAAACAAAACCAAACCAAACCCAATCTGCCTCAGCATGACAGGTTTTATTGATCTTTTAAGTCAATTTACTGAAACTGTAAATTTCTGTGGCTTTAGAAAATCACTAGAATCTGTGAGTTCTCTTGTGTACTGTATTTGAATGGTGCCATGTTAAAAAAATGCTTTCTAAACTTTTGTAAATCCAGGAAGTGCTTAAAATGGTTACCAAAAAAAGCAATTAAAATAATGGCATTGGCTTTGTATGTCTGAGTTAGTTCACGGGTTTGTGCTGGTCTTAACTGATTAGGGACCAAAATAGACTCTACATCATTTGGGCTGTGTTGCAAGAATAATTCTCTACAGTCTCATCTGAGCTGACACTTCTGAGGGAGATGGAAGGGATAATTTTTTTTTTCCTGCAAAAGCTTCAATAAAACACCACAGTATAATCACTTGCTTTAGAATATTACCTAGAATATTTATCTTTTGCTATAGAATATTTCTATAAGGAAGCCCTAGGGATTTGGGCATCATTCTGTTGTGATTAAAGATTAAACTTATTAAATGTGAGTCATTATGGTTAGATTTTCTTAAAAGCATATTGTTTAAATGTACATCCTCTAACTGTATAATCAGTAGAAAATTAATGGTAGTATACTGTGTGATAAAGGCTCCCAAACTAATTTTTATTTTTATAGTTAGTCATAAGTGAACTCTCAAAGACATCCTATATGAAGATCAATAAAATCACATCAAAATATCATTAGCTCTGTGTCAGTTATGGAGAAACTAATTTGCAAATAGATTGTGATGATTTCATTTTAACCTATGAAGTGAAGACAGGCTGAGAAAGTTGGGGTTGTTCATCCTGGAGAAGAGAAGGCTGTGTGGACACCTCATAGCAGCCTTCCAGTATCTGAAGCGGGGCTATCAGGGTGCTGGGGAGGGACTATTTGTTAGGGACTGTAGTGATAGGACAAGGGGGAATGGGTTAAAACGTAAATGGGAGAAGTTTAGATTGGATATAAGGAAGAAGTTCTTTAAGGGTGGTGAGGTACTGGAATGGGTTGCCCAGGGAAATTGTGAATGCTCCACCCCTGGCGGTGTTCAAGGCCAGGTTGGACAGAGCCTTGGGTGACATGGTTTAGTGGGAGGTGTCCCTGCTCATGTCAGGAGGGGTGGAAATGGATAATCTTAAGGTCCTTTCCAACCCTAACTATCCTATGATTCTATATCTGTAGAATAAAGATGCTAGTGCAGGTCTTGGGTGAGGCAGTAAATAGTAAGTTTAGGGATAAGTTATTGATCACAGTCCAGAAAAATGTACAGAGAGTACTGCGTAGTGTATTTGGGTACCAAGAAGACCAGATGTGCTTACAGGGTGAGATACTCATTGAAACAGTCACTAGAAAAACCCAAGTGCCTCTTCACTGACCCATTTCAGTGTTGTGGCCATGGCAGTTAATAAGATGCATATGCACCAGGGGTGATACTAGAATAAGCGGGGAAGGCACTTTGCCTCTGAAGGCAGCATTAGTAGGACCATTACTAGAACCCTGTTTCTGACTCTTTGACAGCCCCATTTGAGTAACAATGTGGAAAGTGCAGAGAGTACAGAGGAGCCCACAAATAATTCAGGTGGCGAAAGACTCACTTTACAATGTGGAGACTGTGGAATACTACTGGATTTTTTAAAGATCTCATCCATTAAGGAAGCTTTTGTTTACATAATGATTGGTGGGTTTTCCAGGCTTTCAGGCAATGGTATTGGAACACCCAATAGCTGAAACTGAAGATGAAGGGGGGAAACCTAGCTTTGAACCCTAAAATGAGATGTAATTTCCTAGCTGTGAAGATAGTTAAACATTGGGTCAGCTTATTGGGAGGCTGTAAGTCCATCACAGCCTTAGGTCTTCAAGAAATAGTTATGTGTCTTCCTATAAAATGTGCTTTCATCCAGCTTCTGAGTGAAAGTCTGCAGACAGGAAAGGTTAGACTAGCTGATTATACTGGTCTCTACTGGTCATCATCTCCATGAAAGAAATCTGTGAGGAGCAGAGCTGAGATTTAATTAATGACATTTTTAAATGGAAAGGATTTTATTCATCTTGAGTTTTGCTTCTTTCTTTTGTTCATGAGAGTGATTTCTGATTCCATAGAGAAGAATTTATAGTAAATACAAATCAGAACTCAGCAATAATAGTTTAAAGCTGAAGTATTATTTTACCATAAATACTTAGTGTGGAGCCTGTGGTGGAATTATGTCATCTGGAACAAGAAATGCCTATAATCTACTTACTCCCTTCATTTTTTGTTCCTTTTAGTATTAATTCAAATTTTAATAGTATCGGAAAAACACAGCTGCTTTTTATTGGAAAGATAGCTATTTTCTCAGTATTTACAGGAATAATTGATTCAGTGAGATGTAATCTATAAATTTGTGTTTTCAAAATGAAATTATATAGTGAACCGTGTTTGTCCAAGCTGTTTCCAGGGAAAGATGTGTCATTAACCCTTTTTCCCATCCTGTGGATGGTTTTGTTCCAAATGTGATTAAAAGGCTACTGTCAAGATTTAGACATGGTTATTAATCTTCATACAAATTGCTCAATTCCATTGCAGAAGTTTCCACATTGTGTTCTCTGTGATCTAGAGCAGAACTTTTACTGATAGATGTTCATGCAGTTACTGTCAAGGGACATTTGTGAACAAAATTAAAGCCTAAAACAAGAGACGAAACATATGTATATATATTTATACACCAGAGTTATTTTTTCAAAGAAGTTATTTAAGGACACTGTAGTTCAATATAAAATTATCTGATGACACACAGAAGTAATACCACGAGGATTTTGGATAGTTATCTACATGTAGGAGGCAAACTATGAATCAGTTACATAATTCATATAAAACTTACATATGCAAAACTCTCATACCCCCCGTAGAACACACGACGCTGGGAGATGTCACATATATTATGGAGCGGGCGAAAGTGCAATATTTAAAGGGATTTTTAGAAATGCTACTGGAGCTTCTTTTCATATCTTTCTGCTTATAAAGTGAGATGATTTATCTGTAACAGTACTGCATAAAATATCTGAAAACAACCTACCTTATGCCTTCCTAATACACACTATTTTGAGACCTAGGCGAACAACTAGTTATGAGTTCCATCAGTAAGCTGCAGGTTTCTTGTTTTCAAAAGGGCAAAGCTTCTGTTTCTGGGCCTGCAATATCATGAGATATTACACCTTATTCATGGAAAGAATAATTTTATCTACTGAAAATTTGATACTAAGATTATGATGTTTGCTGAGTATCTTTATATGTGTTTGTGGAGAAAGAGTTGTTAGCTAATACTGGAAACAAACTATGTGTGGCTATATGTTTGATTTTCATATTTACTAAGGCTGCAATGTAAGCAGATATGATTTACAATTACAGGTATGCATCTTTGGAATGACGCTGTGAAAGACTCTTAAGATTATTCCCATATGTAGACCCACCTACATTCACTCTAAACAGAACAAACTCAAAAAAGACAAATCTGTTTTGTGGCACTTAGTGGGGTTTTACAAATTAGTTCCACTATACAGTAGAATGAAATGAAAACCTTTCAAAGAGATTCACTAAGGCATAATTCAATGAGAATATTGACAATTTCATCAAGAAGAATGGCCCAGGATGTGGGACAAAGCTTCAAATGTAGGTCAACACACAGTGAGTGAAAGTTTTTTAACACAGATAACCCTGAAGCAATTAAAAGTCCTTGCCTGGGCACCTCCCACTTCCTAGGGCCAGTACTTTACTGACCATACTGCTAAAATCTTTCTCTTTCTCTCTCTTTTCGGTTTAAGATTGTGTTGATACACCTTTGAGAAACATCTGTGTTTGATAAATTGTCATTCATTCAGAAATGTCCCAGCCAATTCTAATACAAATTTGCTTCATAGACTTTACCAAAAGCAATACAGTTCCTCTACACTGCATTAAATATCTTCCATCCACACCCAACTTAGATGCCCTGCTCCAAGACCTGCACTAACTCCAATGATACTTGCTCAGGAGCAAGAAGATTTTGTAGTGCCCATCCTCTTTGAAGACAGTACAGTCATTCCTCTTCTTGTTGCAAAATGTAGGGAACTAAATTAGTTGATGATTGTTAGAGAAAAAGGAGGGGCTTGCAGAACAAAAATAAAACTTTAATTTCTATGTTTTTCTTTAATTATATCACAGCAATATTTTAAAAGCATCTTACGTGTAAGATATCCAAATAATGATTGACAACTATTTATATTCCAGCCTCTCCATCACAATGGAACGCTATATGAAACCACAATAATCACTACTAATTAGTACAACCCCACTGCGCACAAAAACATACCAAGCACAGTAGCGTTAAAAACCAAAAATCACACAAAAAGCCTCTGGATGCAATCCAAAGGCAAAATGAAAAACTTGAAAAATTTAAGGGACTTTTGCCAGTCTGAGTCAATAGGTGACTTTGCTACTTGGCACAGGTCTTGGAGGAATGCCCCAAAACGTGGGCTCTTCTGGGGAAGGCACCTTCTTCTCTCCTCACCTCCCACATCTCCCTGTGCTCTCTGCAATTGCAGCAGCAATGCTGGGGATTTGGAAAACTGGCACAAGCAAGAGCAGCCCTGAGGCTACTGTGTTGAAACTGGAAAGTAGATCACCATACAGCTGGTCTCAGACCAAGCAGCTCTGACATGGCTTGCAGCCACCACTGCAAACTGTTCCTGAATTGTAATTTACTTTGTATTTTGCTGTTCAGGTACCAGAAGAGGATTTGCGCCATTACCTCCTGTTCTGAGATAATCAAGCAGGCTAATAGATAACCATCCTAGTCTCACACACCAGAATTCTTTAAATTATGGTTTATAATTAAAGAGACATTTGAAAGCAACAGTTTCTACACAAACAACATGCATGATCCCCCTCCCCTTAGACATTAAAAATGTTATTTTAAAGTACCTTCACATATCCTTTAAAGCTATGAAAACTATCTGTTAATAATATTCAATACTATCCAAACGGCTAAACTGCAGTAAATACAACTATTCCTTAATATAGTAAGAGCCTTCCACTTTAAGAATCCACCTTTGCATCTTATGGTACTGTAACTCCCAGTGTTTGTCTAGTAGCAAGTGTATTAGATCTGGTTAAATGCTACAAGTAAGGCTTCAGTGGAAAAGACAGCATAGTCTCACAGTCCCTAAGGGATGAACAGTTTATGCAAGTGGGGTATCATTTTCCCTAGATTAAATCATTATACTCTTTCAGTGTCCTACATATGTATAGATGCACAGTTATGTCTGGAGAATGTTGTGAAATACCCTCTAAACTTCAAACACTGCAAAGGCTGCAACCATGTCAGTTCTCCTGAGTGTCTGTTATGCCATGTGTGCTAATGTGCAGATCCTGGACCACCATTCTCTCCATTTTCTTTCAACTCCCATCTAACTTGAATATGAACATGCTGCCAGGGCTCAGTATTTTATTATCCAATATCTATATGGAATCAGTTCCAATGGATTTTTAATTGAAAGCTCCTCAGAAAAATTAGCATCTGTGCACTGCCAATCTGGTAGGTGATAGGCACTGAATACTGTCCACTGTGGATCATGTATGGACTACAATGGACCATATTCTAATGGAGTACTGTAGAAATGAATGATATACCACTCATCTTAAACCACCTAAAAGTGGAGATTGAGTCTGAATTAACGATGCAATCTCCCTAAGAAATCACTACAGAGACAGGTATTTGCAGAGGCAGATTCAAGTCACACTAAACCAGGTATCTGAGATAAATGAGAACTGATCCCTGCACATACCCATATGCCATCGCTGCACAGAGCTGAAATGATTAGTCAGGACCAAGCATCTATCTTCCAGATGGTCTAGCGTGGGTGAGATGAATCCAACCCTCGCCTTCCAATTCAGATGCTGAAATTATTAAAAGACAAACATTTCAGTGCAACAAACAGAGAGGTACCTCAGATGGCATCTTCTCCTGATTTTGTAGGGTCCTGAGGAACTTGCATGATGGAGTGATCCTGAACGGTCTGTAGGGAGATGCCAAGGATTACCCCATAGGAAACTCCAGGCACAGACTGTGTCTGATCTCTTGGGGAATAGGTGCCAAACTAACAATAAATCATAGAATAAGAGGCAGCCATCACTCAGTATAAATATTTGGTGTGGAGAGAGTTCTATTCTAAGCATTCCTCAACCTAAATAGTTTCCAATCAACCTCCTGACTGTGGGTGGTGAGTCTAATGATATGGTTGTGACGGGGTTATTTTCCAGCTCCATTCTTAAGCTGGGCCACTGTGCAAATAGGAAATCAAGACATGAAAGGGTAAAAAGAACCTAAATAAGAGGAGTCCTAACTCAACCATGCTTAAGCCTCAGTCCCGTTAGTTAAGATCAAATCCCATCCCTACTCACAGTAGTCTTCATGCATTTTCTATTTAAGTCACTGGATGAAATACAAGCACAGAACTGGGAGTTTGGATCAGAACTGGTAGTCCTGGTGCCTAAGATCAGAAACAAAACAAAAGCCCTCTCAGACCTTCTTCACATACCTGAGAGGTATCAAAAAGAAAAATTCTATGACAATCATCACTGACCTGGTAAAATTCAAATATAACTGATATAATTTTTTTTTCTTGTCATTTTTTTTTTGTGTTAAGGACTCACTTTGAGTCCAGTAGCTGGACTGACAATAGCTCTAATAATGACACATATGTGAACCAGGGATATCAAGATCTTCCTGACCCTGTTAGGCATGTATGCTTTTGGCATGCAAATCCCTTCAGTAACCTGGGTAGCACCCTGATTACTGGGTAGTGAAACTCTCCCAGCTGCATTTGCCTGAGTCTTCTCCTACCCCACTGCTTTTTCACCTGATCTTTTCTCCAGGCCTGCCCCTGAGAGCACACAAGTTCTGTAACATCTGTTTCTGCAGTGAAAGGCGATAGCATCGCTGACATGAGAGCCTTGATGGTCTCCTCATCTTCATGGCCTTGTGTGTATGGAAAAGCAGAAATTTTCAAAAAGACTCTTTAGGATAACAGAGGAACCAGGAAAGGATTTTGCTTGAAACAGCACCCTGGAACCTTTCAGAGAAGAAATAACTCAACCCAGAAGCACACCATTATACACGACAGTCTGCCAGATAAGTAAAATGATCCAAAAGATACTAATATAACAAAAGGCAGTGGAATGAAAACAGAGTCCTGAAAAATCAACAACCAAAGCTTAAAGCCCAACTCCTCCAGTGCCTTTGAACATCTCCCACAACCCCTATGTAGCAGTGAGAGGGGGTGACAGTTCAAGGAGCAGCCCTAAGCTTCTCCACCACCTTCCCCAAGAGAGCACTGCAGAGCACTAATGACAGTAAGATGATGCTTTCAGTGACACATGGTGAAGCTTATGCTTTAGGGTGTTTGTCTTACTTCCTTAATTTTACATTAAGGGACTTAAAGCAGATAAGGTCTTCAGAGCAAGGTGGTATCTGGATGTGTATTTTATCATGCTCATTGCTCTAGGGCCTTAAAGATGATTCGGTTTCTAAAAACTACCGCTCATAAATCATCTTTACCATTTTCTTCCCAATGTGACCCTCACCTCCCCTTTATAAGAGATTATTACTAGCCTGTTATAAAGTAACTGGCCATTCCAAGCATTCATCTTCCTCTGTCGTTGATTGAGGAGTTTGTACCCAGAACAGGGCCCCACTGTGAAATAGCTCACCCAAGGTAATATCACCTATCTGAACCCATCTTACTAAACATTACAGATCTGGCCAAAGAACAAGCTTCAGTGGAACTATAATCTCAAGACCTAAATATTATTCATTTCACTCCTTGTCAGTGGAACCAGCAGAGACTTGCTCTGATTCTGTACCCCTTTAAAAAGCTAAGTTGTGGAGTAAGCTTAGGTGACAACAATATTCCTTTCAGACCTCTTATCACCTTATTCAAAATAAGAAGTACACCTTGCTCTGAAGAATACAGAAGGTTTCCAGGAACAGGGAGAAAACAGTTGAAATGGAACTGTGGGATTTTAAGTCACATTGTGCTTGAGGAGGATTATAATGCTCTCAGGGCTGTGTCCTGAATCCCTTGTTCAAACACTTTAGCATAATCAGCTTTTTAGGCCTTTCAGCCCCATGCCAAATGGCAATAATGACAGTGCTGTCCCCATGAGCTAGATCACCTCCAAATAGGACTTAACTGTCTTATTGTATTGTTATCACATCACTCCAAAAACACTCCATGGCATTAAAGAAATCAGGTTTTTTTATTCTGCACTGGAAGAAAGCCTATCTTCATTCTGCTGTTAGAAGCAGGGGTTACCAAAGCAATAAGGTGAAAAAAAAAAAAAAGGGGGAAATAAACTTTTCATGTTGCCAAAGACCAACACTCCTGTCATAGGAGATCCTGATGTTTCAGGATGCAGCAGTATTACCAGCAGATTATGATGTGGCATAGGGTACTCTGGAACCTACTGTTCTTTCTGGGTGGGTACACAAAGAATGGGCAGAGGCTTTATCCTGAAGACCTCAATACAGAGATAACCTAGAAAGCTTCGCTGTGATTGCTTCCCTAGATGAAGTGATGGATTATCTTCACATTTCCAGCTCCTCCAGGGCAATGTTAAACAGTTCAGTGTACACCACAGTGGTGTAAACTGAGCTGGAAGACTTCTCCCTAGAGTATCCACAGGTAGCTAAGAAGTTAAAATATAAGAAGCTAGTTTCTCAGCTACAACTGGGAAAAATTCTGGTCTTAAAACCTGCCTGCCAACTCACTCAGTTGGATGCTGGTCTTGTTCAGGAGGCAACTGAAAAATCAGTCACTTCTGGTGCTGCCTATCTGAGGTTTGTGACCAGTGTCCTACACTCCTCTGCTAGGCTGTTCTGCTAGGCTGTTCTCCACTAATAGCTTACTCTTGCAGGCCATAGACAGCAATGCTTCACATAGTGAGTTACTAGCTCTGAGCTGGCAATCAGCTACTGAAATAGAGGAAAGATCAGCAGCCTGAGCCTTGTCTCAGCTGTCACTGGGATTTTAGCCATGAACATTTCAGCTGCCAATAGCCATGAATGATTCCATATGTACAGTAAATTTAGGGTGTCAAAGGCTCTGTCACACTTTAAAATGTGTGTATTATTGCATTAGAGGCAAGAATGGACCACCTGGGCCATGGCTAATGCCATGGCTACTCTAATAATTATCATGGCTATTGACAATTCCCTGTGAGATGGCAGCCCCAATACATGGTGTATGTTGGAGGTTTGGGCCAAAGAGCGAGCTTCATTTCTGCTTCTTGGGCAAGCATGAGAAGAATATTTGACTGTGACTATGAGGACTGGCTTTCTTTAGCTTGCTAGCTATGGATGAAAAGCTGACATGTAAATAAGCATGTTCTGATCGAGCCCGAATTAGAGCTCAGCCTCATAAGTTGTAGAATTACACACACATGTACACTTCAGGAAATCAATATAAATAGATTCTCTCTCGTCTTTTATTTGGATATCTGTAAACTGACCAGCACAGTTGTGCAGGCTACAGCTAGTTTTTAAATTAAAAGCAAGTATTTGTAAGAATACTAATTCATTAGAAACTCATTTTTTCATGGCAGCATACCTCTTATGACAAATTTCTTTCCAGAAAAAGATTGGGTGTTTTGTTCTTTGTTTTGTTTTGGTTGTTTTTTGGTTTTGTTTGTTTGGGGGGGTTGGGTGGGGTTTTTTGTGGTTTTTTGGTTTGTTTGGTTTAGTTTTGGTATTTTTGGAGGTTTTTTTTTCTTTTTCAAATCCAGAAAGAAATTCCTTTCAAATATGAGCAAAACCACAGAATTTCCTCAATATTGTACCAGTACTAGGATTTTTGGGACAGATTGGCAGACTAGGATCAAGCTCTCGTTCGGCACAAAGCATGGGTCTTCAGCATTAAACTTTGCTGGAATAGTTTATTTTACTTACACAAAATAGCTTTCAAGAAATTTGGAGTTGCTTGATACAGAACAGCAACATTTTCTAAATGTGGAAGAATTCTGCAGAATGAAAGAACAACTCTCAAACAGCTCTGCTCCTGCAACTCGGGTCAACAACTTGTTCACCAGAGCACTGCCAGAACAATAAAAAATACTGGAAAACAAGAAGATGTAAGTGACCCTTTCTGAAGAGTTCCTGACAATTGGAGCTGAATCTCAGTACAGTATCTTTATCACAATACCATCTTTCCTCTCTGAGACTGTCACTGTCACTATAGTAACTGCCATATTAAAAAAAAAAAATAAATCCCTGCTAATCTCAAAATATGAACATACGCCTAAAATAGCCATTCTTACCAGTACCAGTAACATCATCGAAGGATTCTGCAGTGCTTTCAGAGAGATCATAACCATAAAAGTTCTAGCGAAGAAACATTTTGTATTTGATAGAATAAGTCTGCTACATGTACATGGAGTTATGTGTCTTCATCTCCTTAATGAATTAAGGTGTCGATACAGAAGAAATAATGGAAGAGGGAGAAAAGATGGAAATTACTTAAGAAATGAGAGATGGCTAGATAGTGAAAGACAAGGTAGAAATTCTTGTCCACTTTACTGCTATTACAAGAGCAAGTAGTAGTCATGACTGATAGCATGAAATCTCTTTTCATGTTGCTGGAAGGTAACATGAAACTTATTGCCATGAGCAGACACAACTCACCATATCTTGCTTGCCATTGTTCTCCATGCTGAATTGCTCCTCTATTCTGAAAATCACTGGGAAGCACTGTGAAAAATTACATGTCACGTACAGACATCCAAGGGATAAGGCAGATTCCTACTGTACAGTATATAAGGATCAGCATAAATTAGAGCTAGCACATGATCTGTCCTTCAGTGTGCAAAGAAGGATTTTCTCCCAAAGTAATTAGGCTTTATGTGCAAAAAGCTTTTTTTACATTACTTGTTTATTGATGCTTGATCAGATACTAATCTCTTTATCTTTTTCCTTAACCTAAATTTTGTTGCTGCTGTCTAGGATTATTGGTGTGGTTGCAGATACAGATAACAGTTGACAGATAAATGTATCTCAAATCCATAAGTTTTCTTTCTTCCTTTAATTGTTTCATTGCAAATTTTGATATAATAATTACAGTCAGTTATTCTTGTTCATAATATAAACACTGAAAAATGGTTTAAGCTTTGATATATGAAGTATCACGCTCTGTTTTAAATGTCACTGAACTTCCTTTTGTTGACTTATATGCCTATAAAAAGTACCATACAGGGAATGCTGAAGATGAAGCAACATTTTTTAGCAATATAAAAAGATACATGCAGACACAGGAACAACTTTCCACCTTGTTCCTCCAACTTATTTTGAAGTACAAGCATACACTATGGAGGCAAAGAGGCAGGCTGAGACCCAAGGTAAAATGGAAGTTGCTTACAATCTACCCAGTCACTGGCTTCTTATCTGAGAAGGTCAAACAAAAGGAAACAGCTGTGGTGGCTTTACGGCCAAAATAAATGGATTCATGTGGAAATGGGTTGTGAAATCACTTAGTTGATTGAATTCAGAAAATTTTTATTACATGGCAATGGCCTTCAGACTACAACTGTACTGAAAATTAACTAGAGTGAGAAGCCTACTTCTTTGATCACACCTGGATATGCAGAGCCACACTGCAGACTTTCTGTATGGCTTGGAGTACTTGCAGCATATTATACAAGTTTTTGTGTTGCCTTGTCCTGAGCTGTTTGGTGCTTCCTTCCTGCTGAGTTACAGAAAGCCCTGGTTTTTATTTGTGGAGTATGAAGCTGACACTGGAAAGGCATAGCTGCCTGTGATATTATATGTGGTGTTGTGCATGTCTGTCTTTGCTATGAAGTAACTGGTTTACTAGTCCAAGTGAATCCC
This sequence comes from Coracopsis vasa, assembly GCA_026283785.1. NCBI lineage: Eukaryota > Metazoa > Chordata > Aves > Psittaciformes > Psittacidae > Coracopsis > Coracopsis vasa. The sequence goes on from JANHGB010044531.1 coordinate 20,398, forward strand.
CAGTCCAAGTTTTAGCCCAACCTCCTTCTGTGTCAATTGGAAGGACCGCTGAAATGTCAAGAAACAAGGTTTTGTGTGTGGATAGAAAGGGCATAAGCAAGACCCCTGCCTGTATTGTGGTGTTCTTAGGCCCTCCCTATTTTCTGCACTTAATCTCTTCCATTATCTGTACATATCTGTACTCCAGCCTGAGACTGCTTGCACAGAGGTCAGCTGCAGAACTTCTACTGACCTAAATAGCAGTGGGAACAAAGATTCCAGCAAGTGCCGTTAAGAAGAATAAATGCTACATTGCAAATACAGTGGGCTACTGAAAGAGAGGAGAAATGAAAATATGATGTGATCTTGAAAACAAACAGAAAATAAATGTATTTGCAAAATGCATTCTCATTTTCAGATCTCTGTTCATTTATTTCATTACTGATATCATTAATGAAATAAAACTAACAACAACAACAACAAAATACCAAATGGTTTTGTTACGGGCAATAAAATCTAGAAAACTTGAGAAACAGAAAGATCTTGCAGGATTATGAGACCAAGAGGAGGAGAGAATTTGGTGCATTTCATCAAGAACAGAACTTGAAGAGTCTTGTACTTGTGCATCTGTTTCAAAACCAAAATAAAAATTTGTCTCCTCCCCAAAAAGAGTCCTGGAATGTATTCCATATCATTACTGAACAATTTATTGCACACTGTAACATGAGCACACACACTTAATTGAAAGTACTAAAATGTCAGAGCTTTATCAAGAAGCTGGGAAATGTTGGCCTGTGTCCCAATTAGTTCTTTTATTAGCTACTCTTGTAGAATAATTTTTAATGAACTGAGGATGAATTTGATCAGGAACTGATTTAAAAGCGTAGGCTATAAAGAGTATCTTGTTGCAGGATAGGAGACCAGGTTATGCCTCAATAGGATTAGCTGTGTTAGACTAAGATACTCTTATAACCTCATTTATGTTAGAAAGCATTTTGTTTCCTAGTGGATTTTTAAATGGTTGTTTTTTCTATGTATTTCTTTAAGACTGACCAAAGGATGCATTTTTAAGGATTTTAGATTTATTATATACTTTGAGGTTTGCAAGAGAAGGAATAATGTCACAGACCAAAGACTGTGTATGTTTACCTGAAAACTTTACAGCTATGAGTGTTACAGAGAAGGCCTCCAAAAATTTGATCTGAGTGGGAAAATTTCCTTAGCTTTAAAAAGAAAAAGGCATGAATTCTGTCAATATTTGTTGCACACCCCTGCTAGGACAGCATGGATTTTTAAAGGCCTAGCTCTGTAAAGTGCTGGTAATGTCAATGGGATGATGAGCACCCTCTGCCCTGCAGGGTTTGGTGGCAGGGAAGGGTGTTCGTGACTGCACCAGGGCACTCCTGCATTTCAGGAAAGGCATCCTCACTTCTGCTTGCTGCTTTCTAAGAAAACATATCCTAAACTCCTAGAGTCAAACTGATGTATGTCATGCCATGTTCATCTTTCTCTTTATATCAAGTCCTTACTTCAAAAGAACTGAGCACATGCTTAAAATTAGACTCAAGTTTAATTGTTTTTCAGACTCAGGGGCCAACTTATCTGCGGTTTTAATAAAAAAAATTTTTCTTTAACTGTGGACTAAGTTCCATAAATCCAGCCTGGGATCTGAAGTCTTAATTAGGTTTCTCTCTCAGAAAGGAAGAAACTAATGATTCTGTAGTTGAGTTTCGAATTACGAACCACTCTAACGATCCATGGGCTAGGACATGACCCTCTCTGCCCCACAGATATTCTGAATCTCCAGTACTTACAGGTATGAAAAGAGAACAGGTCTACTGAGAAAAATTGTTCCATTTCTTTCAGCATTAGCCATTTTACTAGCTGTTTTAAATAAGATTACCACATTTAAACTGAGTAAACACTGTACTCATTCTGTCAAATTCAGTGATCCACCATGCTTTGAAAATAGCTTTGAAATCTCTTTTGGTTTATTTTAAAACTTTTCTTTTCCAGAATATTCATTGGAGACTTGCCATTTCTTTGACAGCTTGGAGAGAGACCCATCAGGCAGTATTTCTGGTAATGTATATTGAGAATAAATCCATATAAATCCCACTTTTCCTTCATGTTTGAGATGGAGTTTAGCTTACTATTTAATATCGTTACAGAAAAGGTCTGCTTTTCAATTGACTTAGATGATTTAATAATTTAATATTGTGGTAAGGAAAAAGGTTTATTTGTAGGAAATAAATCCAATCCTTAAAAAAAATCAGTAAGACAACTGAAACACTTTCTTTGCTTCTTGAAAACAGAATCATTCTATTTTTGGAAGGTCATACCAGTAATAAAGTCTAATTTGAGGTCAGATAGATACATTCAGATTTTATTTTGTCCTTCTTTTAGTGTAAGATTTATATGGCTTTGTCAGAGTTATGCATCTGAGTCAGCCTCAGCATAAATGGGTATTGTTCTGCCCACGTAGTACAGCCTAGTAGTTCCTAAGCTTATAAAGCCTTGAAGGAATAATCAAATCATGCTCTTATAATGCCATGTGCAGATTTCAAACTAATCCTTATCTTCTCCCTGAGTGAAATGGGGTAAAATACCTGTTTTACTGAACTCAGTCAAATAGATTCATTTTATGGAAGGAAGCTAATGCTAATGTTCATTTCCATGGAAACGGAGCTTGCAGAGGCATCTTACATGCAGTGTTTTGGGTTAAGTGGAGCAGAGTTTGGGTGCCACTTTTCACACAATCTAAACTTATTACGTACTGCAAATATGCAGTGCAAATCTCCACGTTCTGACAATCGTCTTCCTTTGGGGACTCGGTACACACCGTGAGCAGTGCTCCCACTGGCTCACACCTCCGTGCTTCCCACAGGCTCTGCCCCACCCGTGCTTGCTGCAGAGCCTCGGCTGCCAGCTGCTGCTTGCCTGTTTATCAATGAATTTATTTTTAGTGGGTTTGAAATTAGGGATGCAGAACCTCATGATGCCCTTACTGTACCGCCTCTGCACTAGCAGGGGTAACAGGCAGAGCGAGGACACAAAGGCAGGGAGGTGTTTCAATCTTTCTAGCTGCAATTTGGCATTGTGAGCTGGACAACAGAGCACAGATCAGATCAGCCAACTGTGGCATTTCAGCACAACAGTTTTTGTAAGCAAAGGGTGCCTGTGTTCTGCATTTGATGTGGCTGTTGTTTTGCAAGTGCAAAACATATGTATTCTCACCTGAATTACAATGTTCCTCCAGGTGCGAAGAGCCTGAATACATTAAACCATCACTGTAGGCAGCTGCTTAGGAATCTCCTATTTGTTGACATAATGGTTACTTTGAAAGAAGAGAAAAATAATCGAATTATGGTACAATAATGTGTCTAAGCCAACAAGTACCTTGTGAAAATGCTGTTACTCTTCAAATAGAAAACAGATTATATTCTTTATCTTTGAAAAAAAGCAGGGTATCTTTCCTGAGTTTCTTTCTTTTTTTGTCTGTCTGATTTAATTCAGTTTAATTCCCCCAGGCTTTGCTGTTCATTTCTCTTCCTGAGTGCATTATTAGTGAGTTCACTTTTCATTTATTATTATTTATTTGCATTATCTTAATGCATAAGAACCAACATTCTTTTGTCGTAAGAGCTGTATAAATTATCAAACAAAGCAAAACAAAAAAAGAACATGTGATAGAAGAATAGAGACATCAGACTAATCCAAACGGACAGAAAAATCCTAAGAAACACTGCAACCGTGTTTGTCAGTGTGACAGGCAGGGGTCTTGGAGCACAGTCAGCCTAAACATTTAAGTTCCTGTTAAGCAGGATTGGAAAGGAGACTTTGACAGGCAATTTTGCAGAAAAGACATGGGTGACAGATTTTTGAAACGGATTTACATTTGCGAAGGACCAGCATAAGGCCTATAAGAATATCTCTCTTAAATGAGAGAGTGAGGATGGGAAAAGGAGGAAGGCTGGTTTCGGGGCAGGGTACTTCATCTCCGCTGCTCACAGCCGCTCCCAGGCTCCAGGAGCATCCATTACTCACCTCCAAA
>JANHGB010044532.1:0-10442 GCA_026283785.1 Coracopsis vasa
GGCAAGCGCGGTCCGCTGCGCGGTGACGCAGCGAGGGGGCGAGAGCCCTGCGCGCTGACGTCTGGCAGCCACGTGTGCGGAAGCGGTGGCCGGGCGGGCGCGGCGGCGGTGCTGTAGCGGGGTGAGCGCGATGCCGCTGAAGGCGGTGATCCTCATCGGGGGCCCGCAGAAAGGTGAGTGCGCCGAGCCCGCGGGGTGCCCCGCCGGCGCCGGCCTCTACCGAACCCGGTGTGCTCCGCAGGGACCCGGTTCCGGCCGCTGTCCTTCGAGGTGCCCAAGCCACTCTTCCCGGTGGCCGGCGTGCCCATGGTGCAGCACCACATCGAGGCCTGCACCAAGGTACTTCGGGGATGGGGGCAGAGGGGGCTAGAGGGCCAGGGGCACCCTTCCCACCCCTTGCCTCTGCCCTCCCCAGGTGCCTGGCATGAAGGAGATCCTGCTGATGGGCTTCTACCAGCCCCATGAGGCTCTCAGCCGCTTTCTGGTGTCAGCACAGCAGGAGTTCAAGATCCCCATCAGGTGGGCAGGAGCTCGTGCACCCCCGGGGTACCCGTGGCAGCACAGCCTGGCTTTGCCCCTCACCCGCCTCCCCAGGCTGGCAAGCCCCAGCCAGCATCCAGGCACTGGACAGGTGGGTCCTGTCCCCCCACGGATGGGCATGGCTAACCACTCCCGTGTTAGCTCTGCCAAATTTTCCTGCCCTAGCTGGTTCCTGCTGCAGGGATGCCTCCCCAGCCCAGTTCCAAGCCATCTTCCCATCCTTCGGTCTCCTTCCCCTGTGCCAACATCAACAGGAGCCCCATCACCGCATAGCAAGATTATATCCATCCAGCCCCTGTCAGTCCTTCCCTGTCCTGCTGCTGGTTGGTGCCACCAGACACCCGCTTCCATAAGCCCTTGCTTTTCCCTGCTTGGCTCGCAGGTATCTCCAGGAGTATGCGGCGCTGGGCACAGGTGGTGGCATCTATCACTTCCGAGACCAGATCCTGTCAGGTGGTGCTGAGGCCTTCTTTGTCCTCAACGCAGATGTGTGCTCAGAGTTCCCCTTGCAGGAGATGCTGGACTTCCGGCAGCAGCATGGGGACGCGCACAGCTTTGTCATTCTGGGTACCACAGTGAGTGGCAGTGCTGGGGAGCAGCGGAGCTTTGCCATTAGCTTATCTAGGAGCCAGTGGCTCCTGCGGTGGATGGGTGCCTGGGTGAGCTGTGGGTCTCATCTGCTCTGCATGCCTGCTGCTCCGTCATTGCTAACATGTCCTCACTTTGCAGGCCAACAGGACGCAGGCGCTGAATTATGGCTGTATTGTGGCAAATGCAGACACTCAGGAGGTACTGGAGAGCGCTGAGAACCCAGATGCAGTGTGGGCAGCAGGTGCTGCCCTGCCTGCATGGGCATGTTGCCAGTGTGCCACAGAGGAGTGGCACCAGGGATGAGGGCTGCGCCCTGGGACTCACATCTCTTTCCTCACCTGCAGGTCCAACACTATGTGGAGAAGCCCAGCACGTTTGTCAGTGAGATCATTAACTGCGGCATCTACCTGTTCACACCTGCCATCTTCCAGCACATTGGCGAGGTCTTCCAGAGGAACCAGCAAGAGCTAGTACTGTGAGTGCCTCTCTGTGCCCCGTGTCTCTCCCACCCCACTGCTTCCCAGGGCTGCAGCAGCACACTCATCCTCCATTCTTTCTCTGTCTTCTCTTCTCCTCTGCCATCACTCACTTGTTTCCTGGTCCTGCACCAGCTATCCTTACTGTGGGTAAGTCTCCCTCTGTGTCTGCACCAGCTGCTTTCAGGGCTGGATTGTCCCTGGCAGTACCGCATGCTTTCCTGCCTGCTCCAGCCTGCTCTGCAAAGCTGCTTTTGCCTCTGCTCCCCTCCTGGCCAGCTTGAGACTCCCCCTCTCCCTCCCTCACCTCCCACCCCATCCTCATTCAGCTCCAAACAAGGGGCAGAGCAAGCCTTTCACCTGGGAATGCTCTTCTCCCCCGTCCAGCTCTTTGCACTAGCCAGACTGTCACCTGACTTCTCTGCCACCACCCAAGCAGCAATCCAGCTGAGGAAGGCTCTGGAGCGGGGGCAGGATCTGTTGCTCAAACACCCTCCTGGGCTGGGTGGGGGCTCTTGCACCATCAACTCCTGGCTCAGAGCTTATTTTAGCTGTCAGAGCCCAGTCCCTCTGCTGCTCTAGAGCTCAGTGGGGCTGGACAGGCCTAGCCTGATGGCTGGGGCTGTCCCCACTCCTGGGGAGAAGTACATAGCTAGGTAGGAGGCTAGGATCACTGAAGCCGTTGAATTTGGGGAGGGTAGCTGCTGGGGTCCCTGGCTGAGGCCATGACTGGGTGGGTGTCTAACGGGCCTCTTGCTTGCAGAGAGGAGAGCTCCAATGGCTGGCAGCGTGCAGAAGTGATCCGGCTAGAGCAGGACGTGTTCACAGCACTGGCTGGGAGGGGCAAGCTGTATGTCTACAAAACTGATGGCTTCTGGAGCCAGATCAAGTCTGCTGGGTAAGGGCTGTGGCTAGAGTTGGTGCAGCAGGAGCCTCAAGCAACCTGTTTGAGGGATGGGAGAGGAGGGTGCCCAGGCAGGGTCCTGGGGGTGGGTGCGAGTGCTGCATTTGGACACTCCTCTGCCCTGATAAATGCTGGAGAGGCAATAACAATCTTGTATTTTCCCTCACCCAGCTCTGCTATTTATGCCAGCCGCCTTTACCTGAACCAGTACAGCAAAAGCCACCCAGAGAGGCTGGCCCAGAACAAACCTGGAGGCCCTATCATCCGAGGTATCTCTCTGACACCCTCTGCTACCTTGGGGGCTGCCTGGGGAGGCAATGGGACCCATGGGCAGGACCTCCCCTGATCTGAGAGGTGGGTGCTCCTGTGAGCTGCCTCCCTGACGCAGTTGCCTTATGTTGCAGGGAACGTGTACATCCACCCGACGGCCTCCGTTGACAGCACTGCAGTGGTGAGTGCAGGCCTGGGGGGCCCTGTGGCAGGGCGATGCTCAGGGATGCTGAGGGCTCCCTTGTGATCAACCTCATCACCTCCCTCTGTCCTCACAGCTGGGCCCCAATGTCTCCATTGGGGAGGGGGTGACAGTGGCAGCTGGTGTGCGCGTGCGAGAATCCATAGTCCTGCATGGTGCCTCACTCCATGTAAGTAGGGATTGCCTGAGGGTGCAGGTGTCAATTCCCCTCCCCTTGCAGGGAGGCAGCAGAACCCTTCATCCTCCTCCCCTGTGCCCCAGGACCACACCTGTGTCCTCAATACCATTGTGGGCTGGGACAGCACCATTGGACGCTGGGCCCGGGTTGAAGGAACGCCCAGTGACCCCAACCCCAACGATCCCTATGCCAAGATCGACAGTGAGACCCTTTTCCGGGACGGGCGCCTCACACCATCCATCACCATTCTGGGTATGTCCCACCTGCACCCAGCCCCACACAGCGAGGCTTCCCTTGAGCTAACCCCTCACGCTCTATCTGCAGGCTGCAGTGTCACCATTCCTGCTGAGGTTGTTATTCTTAACTCCATCGTCCTCCCTCACAAGGAGCTGAGCCGCAGCTACAAAAACCAGATTATCCTGTGAGTCAGCGGCTCGCTGGGTGGGTGGCGGGCCACTGCCAGCCCCCCCACCCCATGTCTGCCCCACAGCAAGAGCCTGTGCTGAGGCTTCACCTTCTAGGAGGTTCCCAGCACCCCCAGAGGGGTAGGTACAGGCCAGGAGCCCTACAAGTGCCTGACTCCTACTCCAGTCAGACATTAAAGCTGGTGACCATCAGCCTTGCATGCTGCTTCTCTTGCAGCCCAGGGACCAGCAGGGTGAAGGCTTCAGGGACAGCATGTAGCCTACACACCAGGCTGCGTGCCTGTGCAGGGAGCCCTGGGCTAAGGCTGGTGAGGAATCACTTGCTGCCTGCAGTGTCTTGCGTCCAACTTTGGGTGTTTCTCTACCAAAGGGCACTACCAGCACTGTCTTGACACTCCTCACCCTACATCAGTTGCTCTCTGCAACTCCCTGGAAGGAGTTTGCCCACCTCTGAGGCTGGGGAGCTTTCAGTCTTCCTGTCCTGTATAGACAGCTTACCCTGCTGGAGCCAGGCGTAAGGATCCAGATTTCAGCAATGTCATTGCAACAGCCTGAGCTGGGATCCTGCCTACTGCTGGGAAAGCGAGAGCAGCACTAGGCTTGTCCTAAGGGCACTGGCACAGGAGGAGAGCTGGGTTGGCAGGCTGCTGGCTGTTTAGGGAGCTGCAAAAGCACCCCTTCCCCAGCACCACCTCCACCCCCAAGGGCTCAGGATGAGACGGGAGAGCTGCCAGCCCTGCCCCGGCTGCTCCCATCAGGCTGAGAGCTGTGCAGGTTCAGCGTGATGGCAGCAGGCACCTGCAACCTTGGTGGGCCAACAGCCTCCTCTGCTCCAGTATGGTTACAGCCTGCGAGGCTTGCCACGTGTCTCCCCTTGCACTAGCCACAGGGCAGCAGAGCAATCAACTTACATGTGTGCAGAGATCTACTGCCTTGCTCTCTCAAGAAACTGGTTTTTATTGAAGGCACAGTCTGTCAATGGTAACCAGCGCTGCCCTTTATACACCTCTCCCTCTTCGGCTCTGGTTTTGGAGCTCTGTGCTAAAGCCCTTTACTTCACTGAGGGCCCCCATCACACCTCTTGCCTTCAGCAAGGTACTGCATTAGAGATTCTCATCCATCCGGTACCACCCCAGCTTGACGGATTTGCAGCAAATCCTTGCTCCCAGCTCTGTGCCTTCCTGTGCCAGTTCTCCTGTGGTCCTGGGCGGGGATTAGCTGTTCCCTGGCTTTAAGTACATTAAACTCCTTCAGTTTTGTCTCTGCCTTGGATGTGCTAATTTCCTTGCCCGTTGGTGAGCAACACTGGGCTGTAGGAAACAGAGCCAAAGTACTTACTTTCAGGATTGTACATAAATTTTCTTCCATATCCTACATCAGGCCTAGCTTTTAGAACAAAGGTTTGCCTAAGGCAACTCTCAGCCCTGTTGGGTAATGCTCCTTTTGCCCAAGTGCCCCTTGCAGTGGCTGTCCCTTTGTGCAGTTATCTGGGGAACAAGCCCTTCCTGGGCCCTTGCTCTATTACAGCCTCATCCAGCTTCCACCTCTTGGAGGGAGAGAGCTGCATCCCAGCCCTGCCTGCGCTTTGCAGCTCCACCAGTGGAGGGGAGGAAGGAGTTAAAGGGGCCTCAGCTGAGGTGCCAGGAAGTCTGGAAACACTTTAAGGTTGGCTTGCCCTGAGCAGCAGCAGATCTGATTACTTGAGGCCAAGATCTGGGCTGAAAGAGGGGCCTCCCGTATCCTGGGCTCCAGGGCAGGGAGAGGAAGGCTTCAGCTAGGGCTGGAGGAGGCTCTGCCAGCCCTCCTCATCCAGCAAAAGCAGGGATTTGGGAGAGCACTGCTCCCCTTTACTGTAAGTACAGCTCTTTGGTGCCCAGCCTGGCTCCCATCATGCCAGTGACCCCCAAAACCCTGGCACCAGCAGAGAGGGGTAGGCAGCAACTGCAACCAGGCTTGTTTTGTTGCAAACATTTAATACAAACCATACCCAAATTTTCCCGCCACCGCAGCTAGGCAAAGCCAGCCATGTTCCCCATTTCCCACACAGGGAAGCAGGGGCTGCCTGGTCCCGCAGGCTTCACGCCTCCAGTGCCAGCTCCATGCCCCCTGGGAGCCTCTGCCACAGGAGGCTACACGGGAGAAAAGAACTTGCCCACCTTCTTTGGGGCCGGCCCCTGCCTGCGTGGGGAGAGATGAGTCAGGGGTGCACAGCAAGCTCTGCGCCCCTGCTCCCCAGACACCCATCCCCATAGCACTCACGATGGCCGAGCACCCATGCCCACACAGCTCCGCAGGGTGCTGGGGAAGCAGCAGGAGCCTGGGGGACTCAGCTGGTCTGGCTTGGGCTCCGGGGAGGTGATGGGATGGAAGAATGGCGCTGCAGGACAAGAGATGGGGTTGGTTATCGCACCTCAGCCCAGATGCAGGCACCCAGCACCTTTCAGCAGCAGCCACAGGGCAGGGAGGGGGCCGTGTCTCACCGCGTTCACCCCTGGAGGCTGGCGTTGGCACCAGGTTCTCCTGCTCTGTCCCCACGAAGCCTGTCCAGAAGTCGGGTGGCAGCGAGAGGAGCCGCGCCACCACCTGGGCAGAAAGGGATGGAGAATGAGGATGGTGGCAACACCTGGGGTACACCCCATGCATCGGGGACCCCCTCACCTTGCACTGCCGCGGTGCATCCTCCAGTATGGTGAGTGGTGTGGGGTTGGCTGAGCTGTGTCCCACCAGTGTAGGGCCAAACACCCGGGAGAGGTTGAGCACATCCATCTTGCAGTCAGGGCTGCGCGACACCCTGTGAGGGGGGATAGATGGTATGAGCAGCTACCTGACCAAGGGGCCCCTCAGCCTTAGCCCAGCTTCCCTACTCTGGGGCGTGAATGCAGGGATAGATCCCATGCCAGGATGAGCCACTCACCTGAGCAGATGCAGCATGAGGAAGGCCAGGGTGTCCCTGTTGGCACGGGGCAGCTTGCTCACCATATGGCACAGAGCTGTGCTACAGGCAGCATCATCTGAGATGTCTGTGGTAGCACGATGGAGCAGTGTTAGCAGAGGAACAGCTCCTTTTCCCTCATCTCAGGACCCCTGCTTACCGGCAGCCTGCAGGAAGGCAGGGTGGAGGCTGAAGGTGACTAGTGGCTCCTTGAGTCCCCGTAGAAAGTCCTTGAGCACCCCGCACACCACATGGATGTCAGCCACGCTACTGAGAGCAGGCAGCCTGCCCCCGGCTCGCAGCAGCCTCTGCTTCCACTCTCGCACCAGCTGCTCTGTGCCTGGCACACGGTACAGCCCTGTCTGGGGTGCAGGGAGAGGGGTCAGCCACGTGGGGACCACAACATCACCCCCACCACCGCACTGGGCCCTACCTCCATCAAGCCTCGCGTCTCCACCTCGGTCACACACTGTACCACCAGTGCTGGCACCAGGGGCGGCGTGGTGGGGGCAAAGTCTGCCACCACACCCTGGAGAGGACAACACCGACCTGCTCTGCATCTGCCACCCAGCAACAGCCAGGACAGGCAGAGCCCCGGCATCAACCGCGTGGCAGCCCCACAGAGACAGACAAGCTCCCCAGCACTGCTCACTCCCCTCACCTCATGGGGCCAAGCATGGTGGCGAGGATGGGGCACACAGGGGCTGGGGCACTGCTCCTGGCAGTTGGGGTGCAGCAGCAGCTGGCACTGGTGGCACTTGATGGCAGTCTTCCCAAAGCGGATGCGGGAGCCGCACACACCACATGGCTCAGGGCGGATCACCTGGAGAGAGGGAAGAGGGTCAGGGCCCCCCCTTCTCGCAGATAACCCAGTACCACTCCTTCATCCCCCCAAACCAGCCCCCACTGCCTCCATCTAGCCCATGTGCAGGCAGAGGTGAGGTGGAGGAAAGCTGTGCCCTCCCCTCCCCAGCCCTGCTCCCACTGCCTGGCTCTTTTCTCCATAGCAGCCAAGAGAAGGGAGGGAGGCTGGAACACACACCATTTTGGAAGTGAACTGGTGCTGGGGAGGTGGAAGGCCTGGCGGAGGTGAGAGGAAGGGGACTGGTGCTGGCTGTCCCATGGAGCTGCTCTCTGTGTGACTCTCCTGCACTGTGGCATGGCAGCCCGGATCCTCACTGGTGGCCCACACCGTGATTGGCTCTGCAGAGAGAGGATGCAGTGGAGGGGATCCTGAAAAGCAAACTGCCCCAACTACCAGCTGGGATGTGGGGAGGTGTCCCACCTCCCAGGGAATCCCTGCAGATCGCAGCTGCCCTGGGACAGCTGCATTTGGCATGTCCAGAGGACCCCAGCACCCCCATGGTGGGGACAAGCATCCCCCAGCAGATCCCCTCCCTTCCCTGTGGCAGCAGCATCCTGAGGCTGGTTCCACACCACCACCACCAAGTCCCCTCCTCAGCCCTTCCCATGACCTGCACGTATGGAAGCAGGATGTCCCTGGCGAGAGCGGCGGTGTGGCAGCAGAACTGCAGGTGGGAGGCTGCCAGCAGGGTGTGGGACCTCGGAAGCAGGGGCAGCAGGGGGGACACTCGCCTGCAGAGATGAGGGTCAGTGAGAACATGCCCAGATGCAGCCCACAGTGCTCCAGCATCTCCCCATCAGCTCTGCTCCACCTGCTTCCCATCCCCACAGTCCAGCACAGTCAGGGATGCTGTCCCCACTGGGATCACAGTGAAGGGCACAGGCACCCAGAGGAGACAGCTGAGCATTTGTAGACCTGCAAGACTGAAGGTTGCAGGATTGCTTTCTGGCACCAGGAGAGCTCATATACCCCAGCCCTGCCCAGGTCACACTGGCATCCCTACTCACAGCATTGAGGGGTGCCACAGAAGAACGGCGCCGCTTTGCCATCACCACAGGGCCAACCTGAGGGGCCAGGGACACACGCTGGGGACAGAGAAGACTGGGTGAATTGAGGGCAGGCAATCTGCCCCCCACCTAACAGCACCCAAAGCAATTGGTCTGAGCCCCACAAAAGGTTCTGGTTTTACCATGTACCCCAACATTGCCTGCCCCATACCAGGCACCATGGGGATCTAGGCCCCCTGCCTGGGTCAGGGCCAGCCCTGGGGCTGGGGGAAGCCAGGCCAGGCCTGCAATGCAGAGGTGTGAGCAGAGTGAGGTGCAGGATGCCTGCACATGAGGATGAATTATTGAGGAGCCCAGCTGGGCCACAGTGGAGGGTAATGGAGTTTCTATTGATCGCGGGAGGTTTGCTGAGGAAACAGCAAATGCTCCCAACCCAGCATCAATAAATTAAGCCCCCTGCCAGGCTCCTTGTAGTCTCCTGTGCTGGGATGAAGAAGCATCTGGGTGCCGTAATCCCATATGGCACAGGGCCAGCACCTCAGCCTGGGCCGCATAGGCAGTCTGGGACCTGTATGGGCAGAGAGTCCCAGAGGCGCAGTGCAGGAGAGCAGAGCAGGCCTAGGGGATCCTCATCAATAAAGGGGCACAGTCCCCACCTCAATACCAGCCCTCCGGGCCTGCCACATCCTAGCATTTCCCTCCTACCTGCCTCTCCTGGGCTTTGCGCTTCAGGGTCCTCACCACTGTCGTCATATCAACATCCTGAAAGGCAGAGGGAAGGCTGGGGCTGTCAGGGCTGCACAGGGCCAGAAAAAAACCCCAACATCCATCCGTGGCTCCAACAGCCACCTGGGGCAGCCCACCCCTAACCATGGCAATGCAAAGTGGCTGCCCCACTGCAGGAGTGGGGCAAAACCACCCACTCACTGCTGGGGAGAAGCTGAACCCCAGGACTTCCAGGAGGTCATTCCTTACCACATCATCCTCAGTGCGGTCATAACTGATGTCTGAGTGGGACAAGAGGGACTGGCATGATTCATCCACTGCAGATGACCTACGGAGTGAGCTGGTGATCAGCCAGGCCAGGGTAACCCTCACGGTCCCCCAGCAAGCACCTATTCATACAGCGACTCCTGGGAACCCATAGCTGATGCCCCTGCAGAGCCCCAGCACCCTAGTGCCCAGCCAGCCCCTGGAGCCCAGCAGAAGGGAGGGGGAGAGGGGCACAGCCAAGCCCAGGGATGCCCGAGAGGCTCGGGTAAGGACTACTAGCCTTGCTCACCTCCTGCCCGGTGCCAGGGTGGCCCCGAGGCGCCAGCCAGCCAGGGCACTGAGAACAGAGCACTGCTCCCCACTCAGCATCTTGTTGCCCCACTGCTCCCCCATCAGGGACTCGAAGACCAGCTGAAGTTTGCGCTCCTGCAAGCAAAAGGGGGCGCTGATGAACAGGCTGGGGTGCCTGCAGCCAGCCCCACGGGGTACCCCTGCGGCCAACCCTCCGACCTGCTTCTCCAGCTCAGCCTCTGCCCGGTGCCGCTTCTTCATCTCCACCTCCACCTGGTTGCGGGCGTGCTTGAGCTTCACCTCCAGCGCTGCCCGCTCGGCCTCCACACGAGCCAGCTGCTCGCGGGCCCGACGCCCGTCCTGCTCCAGGCGGCAGCATCTCTGGCGCGTCGCCTCGAAGTGCCGAGCAATCTGGATGTAGTCTAGGGGCAACACAAACGGGTGGCCAGCCGGGATGGGGCGCCAGCCCTCAGCTCTCCCAGCCCTCACTAGCAACAAAGCCAGAGGTCCCGGAGCGCCTAAGACCGAGAGGCTGCACGCACCCACCTTCCTCTACGCTACCGCTGTGCTCCAGCAACGGCAGCACCCGCTCCAGCCGGGCAAGAAGCCGGGCCAGGAGCCACCCGCAGCGCTGCAGCAGCATCCCGCCGCCCTGGAACGGGGCGAGAGCCCCGCGGCCAGGCAGAACAGGAGATTACTAAGCTTGCCTCCATTATCATAAGGATTAAGATTTTAATAACACAAAAACAGATCCTGAGATGCTCACCT
>JANHGB010044532.1:12524-33014 GCA_026283785.1 Coracopsis vasa
CAAGCCGCCCCGGCTTGGCCAGGCGCTGCATAAATAGCTGTTTGTGTCTCTGCTTGGCCCCTGCGTGGGAAATAATATCGGCTGATGGAACATAATGCCCTGCTTCACATGTTCAATTTTATCATTTTCCGAGGCAGGCAATCTTCGTTTAAAGCTGAATGGGCTGGGGAATGTTAATGAAGCGCCGGCGCTGCTCTGCACCGCGCTTTATCTCTTCAAGAATAATTTGGGTGAGCTTGGAAATAGAGTTCCCAATCCCAATTCAAGTGGCAGCAGCACCGTGTGCCGATAAAAGTGTAATTCCTGGCCAGTGTATGGCCCTGAATACATGACAATTTAACCCTTGGAGCCCTGCTGAGATGGTGCTGCCCACAGCTCCCTGCCTGCCTGCATCAGTTGCGGCTGCTCTGTGTGCCCAGCACCAGCCTGGATGCTTAGCCTGGGCAGGATGGGGTCTATCACTCCTGCTCACCCAAGCCATGGTACAAGGCATGCAGTCTGGGGAGGAGAGATAAGAGGGCAAGAGCAGAGCTGGAGGAAATCAGTCTCCCTGGACAGACAGGACCCCACAGGCAGATCTGCAGCACTGCCAGCCCGCAGGCTGCCTGGGGAAGGGGGCTCTGCTGAGAGAGGGATGCCCCAGGTCCAGGGATGTCCTGGCACTGGGGTCAGGAGCAATGAGGAGAGTGAAGGGGGTAGGGGCTGAAATGGCGGATCAAGGTGAAGGGAGAGGGCAGAGGATACGGGTCTGAGGGAGCAGCCCTGTGTGAGCATCCCATTCCAGAAGGACAGGCAGAACAGGGTGGTCATTCACAGGCTGGGGGCACACTCCCACCCTGATGGTGAGGGGTTCCCCAGGAAAGGACCATGGGCCCTAGTGCTGACTGAGGGGAACATGGTGAATTTGCAGGAGGTATTTGCTGATCTGTGGAAGGAGAAATGCTGGTTAGCAGGATCAGGAGACAGCCTTTGGTCATCTGCCTGCTCCTGCTCTGAGCCTGGCAATGCTGCTGGCCCCAGCTCCTGCCAGCCGCGCCCTGGCAGCAGGTCCTCACACAGGGTGACCCTGGGACCCTGCCCTCCTCATCCTGTGTGCAGCTCCCTTGGGCTCCAGACTCAGTGGATGGGTGTTCCCAGGGCAGCAGAGCACTCTCCAAGTAATGGTTCCCCATGTCCTGGACCTCATCTTGTATATGCTGGGAAGAAGGTGCTTTGATGAAGCAAGGGGTCAGCCTCAGGCACCAGCCTGGGCCCCTCTGTCGGCGCAACGAGTGGGTACCTGGACAGACCCTTCCCCTGGGAATGAGGAGGGTGGGCAGCTTTTCAGCACCGTTAATCAAGGCTGGGAGAGATTGGATTAATGTGCACTCTAAGGCTCTCCAGTCCCAGCTGTGATCCAGCCCTCTGCTCTCAGCCAGAGCCGCCTCCATGAGCTGAATTATCAGCCTGAGTAATTAAGTGGAGAGCTTTGTTTTAATGCAGACATCTGATGCCTTCGCACCGAGGAGCACAACAACTGTCGCGGGTGTTTATGCTCCATGCAACACATCTGGCTCACAGGGAAAAAAATCCATCTCCGCTGCTGTGCGAGATTAAAGGGAACGCAGCCTGGGTGAGGAGAGGGGAGGGACGGCTCAGCAGACAGCATGGTGAGCAGGATTCATCCCTGAGCATCACCCCACCAGCTCCTCAAACCCTGCTGGCAGGAGGCTGTGGTCCAGGACTGCCCTGCAAAGTGTGCATCCCCTCCTCTCCTCAGCACACATGGCAGCACAACACGTTGCAAGATGAGGGATAATTATCAGCTCAGAGATAAATGGAAATAGGGCCACATAAAACATAGTTTTATCGGAGGTAGATGATGCCTGTCACACCAGATACCTGCTGCTGCTGCTAACAGAGCTGCCTTTTGGGGGAGGAGGGATACAGATCTCAAACCAGCCGCTGTGCCACGCAGAAAATTGTTGCTTTGCACAGATTAGGGGATTAGCACCAACTCGAGGAGCTGGAAAGAGTCTGGTGGGGGAAGGAGCTGTTCTGCAGGGAGAGAGGAGACTGCCAGAAGGGGAGAGGCTGCTGCTGGGACCACTGCAGATGCGCCTCATTTGATAGCTTCCTCTGTTACCCGAAAAGCGTGGGGCATGGTGGAATCTGCTGGTGCCTCAAAACCACATACCATTTCTCTCTGCTCGGCTCCTGAATTACTAGTGCTTTGCTTATCATACCCACTTGGGATGTCTGGATGGTGTCATGGATATTTAGTGCCTTTCTTATGGAGCAGTTTGGCTAGCCAGGCATGGGGGTAAGCTGTGCTTTCATGAGCCCTTTCTCCACCAGCATCTCACAGCTCCCAGGGACCTCATCACTCTGTGGGCTCTGCCAGCAGGACACCCTCCCTTGCTGCCCCACATCATGGCTGCTTCCATGAGAGACCCTGCTGTCACCTCTGGCACCTCCAGTCCCCAACTACTGGGACATGGAAAGGGACAGTTGAAGCTGAAGGGGACAGCAAGAGGAACTCCTTGATGAGCGGAAAGGAGGCTCCAGCCAGGATGGTAGCTCCTGTGTGTGGTGCTCAGTGTGAGCATCAAAGGACCCCCAGTCAGGAGAAGCTGTTTTCAAGGAAAAATGCTCCAGGTGGTTTCCAGCAAGAGCCGCACTATGGGCTGCTCCCCTGCTGAGAAAGCCATGTCGGAATTTGCCCTGGGACCTCTGACCCTGCGCTGATCTGGCTGAGGAGCAAATGTCATTGAGGTTGAGTGAAGCTGCCTTGTCGAGGCTCATCTGGCTCCCAGGGCATCGAGCAATAGGTCTGGGTCAGCTCTGCTCCTCATCAGGGCTGGGCTCTGGGACTCAGGGCTGCTCCTGGACACAGGGACACTCGAGGGCCTTTGGCAAAATCTGGTGACAGAGGCAGAGCTGGGGGAGTTGGGACAAGCGGCACAAACCCAGCAGGCTCTCAGGCAGGCCGGGGAAATCAGATACTGCGAAATCGGAGCTGCAGCAGCAGGGGCTGCGCAGTCACCTCTCGGCAAGCAGCCTGATTTATTG
The DNA here is from genome assembly GCA_026283785.1 of Coracopsis vasa. Taxonomy (NCBI): domain Eukaryota; kingdom Metazoa; phylum Chordata; class Aves; order Psittaciformes; family Psittacidae; genus Coracopsis; species Coracopsis vasa. The sequence continues at coordinate 15,576 of JANHGB010044532.1, forward strand.
CCTGTATGAGCTGCAATTGCCGCCTATGCTGGGCAGAGAGGCAGGACCAGATCCCCTGCCTGGAGACGCTCCTGGCAGAAGTTCAGAAATGCCGAGCAAAGGAGACACACAGGAATGGCTTGAGACATCCCAGCCAGCTGTGCCTGGCTGAGCATGGCCGCTGCCCATGCTCCATACCACTTCCCAGCCAGGACTCTGCAGGCAGAGCCCATGACAGGAGCAGAACCTGAAGCTGCAGGATGGCCCTGGGCATGCAGAGGTGGTGTCCCCTGATGGATGCAGTGAGGCCACTGGGCTGGCTACAAGCATTGCCCCCATGGGGCTGCATCCAGCTTTTCCAGATACAACCCTGGTGCTCCTGGCACAGCTGTCCCAGGAGCCAGGACATGGAGCGGGAGCTGCTGCACAATCACCTGGGGTGGGAGATGGGATACATTGGTGTCACAGGATGCCACCATGCTCTCCATGCACCCCAAGGCCACCCTATCACCCTCACCTCCTCAGCTGCAAACGGCCCAGGCAGGGGTCGGTTGTCTCTGCTAAACAGAATTAATTCCCTGAGATGCTCTATCAAATGCTTTAATAAAAGCCTGATATATCACACCTCTTGTGTCCTCTCCATCAATTCATTTAGCAATTTTACCCCAAAAAAGACAATCAAGTCAGACTGGGCAGATTTATTCTGTGTGAGCTCCAAGCAAATCTTTATTGCTCCTCGTTCCTCTGCCCTCGAGGTCCTCAGAAGCATTTTTCTCTTAATATTTGTTCTATTATTTTACTAGGGATGAAGCTCTGTTGATGGACAGTAATTGCCTGGACTGCCCTGCCTTCCCATGATGAAGATTGGTACATTACTGGTGGCTGCTTCCCGCCACCCTGCTCTTCTGTCCTTCCTCGGCAACATTATTGACTAGAAAAGTTCATTAACAAGCCTCTTAATGGCTGTAGCTGTGCCAGCCATGATGCTAACCTCTCCAGTGGTTTCCTTTGGTGCCAGCTTGCAGGAAGAGACATCGCAGGAAGGTTTTTTCGTCTCTGGGGCTGTATGGGTGCCTGAGCCACTTCTAAAACCCTGCTGACTCCTCTTGCCAGTGGGCGCTGTCCCTGGTTTTGGGGTCCAATGCCCCCAGTCAGGCTGTTTTGGCCAGGCAGTGCAGGCAAGGTGTGGGTTACCAGTGGCGGAGAGCTTTTGGGGTAGTGGGAGCATCCCTGAGGCTGCCTGTCGGGGCTTCCTGTACTGGTGTTTGCTCTGTTGCCTGCCATCCCAGAGTCGGCAGTAGTGAGAGCCCGGCTGGCGTGGAGCCAAGCGTGATGCTGGGATTAGGCACTGCCTCCTACAAATGAGCTGTTAATTATCATAATCTGGTAATTGAGAAAAATCTAATTATGCAAAGCTAATGGATTTAGAGCTGTGCTGGGGAGCACAGGCCAGGGGAGTGCAGATGGGCAGGGCCAGCATCGCCATCCCATGGCTGCAGACACAGTGGGGCTTTGCAGTGCCTTTTGCTCCATACCTGCTGGGTGCCCAGCAAGGGCTGACAGAGACTGGGCAGGAGAAAAACCAATCCTGCCCACCTCCAGACCCGCTGGGGTGGATTCTTCCATCCTCCCTGTGCCCCAGCATCCTCACCTCTGATTTACCCATCATTCCTCTCAGCAAGCTCCTGCACTGGTACTGGTGTATGAAGCAGAAACAGGGTGGGGGAACACAGCCCACCCTCCCAGCTTGGGCATCCTCCCCAGTCCTGACCTGTCCTCCCTGGCCCCATGGATGTGTCTCTGCTCTGCTCTCACTGCCAGGGAAACAGTGCTATGGGTCTGCCCAAGTGAATACATGTATGGTGAGACCAGTAGGTAAATGCAGTATCTTTTATTAGACCAATGGAGATGGTTCAGAAAGAGAGATAAGCTTTTGGGTACACGGCTGTTTCTTAATGCTCACAAGCAACTTTTTTCCTCAGCTATATTGCTGGCCTCATAAAAGACTTTGCCACTTCTGTACAACTTGAGGGCAAGGGATGCTGAGCTGTGTCAACCCCAGCACTGTACCAGAGCCCCCAACCTCAAGGTAGCACCATGCTGGAGAGCCTGGCAACATCCTCATGGTGCCATGCAGGTGGTACCAGCACTGGCAATTCACTTGGGTCTGTGTCACTGCCCCCCAAGTGCCCTACCCTGTGCTCATGAGAACCTGACCCCTTGCAGCTTTTGGGGGTGCTGGAGCCCAAGGGTGCAGAAGCTGTGATACTCGGTGCCTCAGCTCCTTGACCAGTCTGATGCCTTGGAGCTATGTTCCTTCGAGGCTGGTGAAAATCTTGGGATAACCCCACATCCCAGTAGCTAAAGAGCCGTTGCCCCCTGAGTCATGCATATGCACCTCTCCTGTGCCCAGGGGCATGCAGCCCTGCCTAGGTGACTCGTGACTGGGGGATGTGAGGAGTTTGCCCACTTTTTCCCTGGAGAGCCCATGCTAAGTGCACACAGATGCTGGAAGAGAGCAGGACTCCAGCCAGTTGCCCGCACCCCCAGGGGACAGGCAGGGAGCATACCCTGAGCTTTCCAGGCAGTTTCAGCCTCTGGCTCTGGTTCCTGCAGGATGGGATGCGGCAAACGCTAAGTAGTCTGTGGTCTCGGCACTCAGCGAGCTTCCTGCTCTGGACAGACTGCGGGCAGCGCCAACGCCGTGCCGGTCCCTCCCCGGCACTAGCGCACGCTGCCTGTCGCACAGCCCCAGCCTGCTGTGCCCATCATCCGCTTCTCAAACCTCCTCCAGCGCCTTGGGGTGTGCCAGAGCCAGGCAGCAGCATGTGGCTGGAGGAAGCCCGGAGGCTCCCTCCATGCCCCTGGGATCCCCCTGAGCCTTCGGCAGCCCTTCCCAAGGGGCACTGTCCTGCTGTGTACCCAGCACGGGATGCCCTGGCCCTGCAGCAGCACTTGTGCAGCCTGGAGGAGTTTGCCAGCCGCTCTACCCTCCATGGCATCCAGCACATCTTCCGGCACGGGCACCACACCGCGCGCAACCTGCTGTGGCTGCTGGCCTTCCTGGGCTCTCTGGGTCTCCTCATCCACACCTACGCCAAGTGTGTGGGCTTGTACTTCCAGTACCCCCACAGCACCCAACTGGAGGAGGTGATGGCACGCAACAAGACCTTCCCTGCCATCACCATCTGCAACCTCAACCCTGCCCGCTTCTCACAGCTCTCCGGCCATGACCTGTACTGGGCAGGGGAGATGCTGGGTCTCCTGGATGGGGCTGGCCGGCCCCTGCTGCCAGAAAGCACAGAAGGGAGCAGGCTGGAGGCTCTGCGAGGGACATTGCACATGAATGAGGAAGAGAAGAGCCGCCCCTTTGACCTGGAGGAGTTTTATGGGCGCGTGGGCCACCAGCTGGACCTGGGCGAGATGCTTGTCCACTGCATGTTTGGTGATGAGGAGTGCAACGGCAGTGACTTCCAAACAGTGAGTGCCCAATGGCAGGACATCGCATGGGAAAGGGAGGGCTGGGCACGGCCCGTCTGCTGGCACCTGCAGAATGGGGCACTGCTGAGGTGCCGACAGAAAGATCCTAGCCCCTGGTGACTGGGGATCAGGGAAGGGGAAAGCTGCCAGGGGACAGTTTTTGACAGCTGTAAGGCTAACTGGTCTGACATGGGGTTTGCTGGGGCTGGGGCAGAGCCCTGAGCAGAACAGTGGAGTGCACTGAACTGGCGATGCTTTGGCAGGGCTTGTGCTGCGAAGCCGGGCTTGAGAGCCACAGAGAATGAGTGGAATGGGGAGCCTAACCTTGGGACTTGTCCAGCCTGGATCAGCCCCAGCAGAGGCAGGCTATGACCTTGCTCCAGCCCGACTAGGAAACCTGATTCCTTACCCCTCCTTTGGGCTCCCAAGGTAACAAAGGTAAACCCCTTCCTTGAGAGAGCATTGGATGGAAGCAAAGCATATGCATCCTAGCAGAGCAGGGGCCAGGGGATGGGCTGCATCCAGGCAGTAGCAAGTGAGCGGAGGAAGGCACAATTCAGGGATATGTCTGTGGGCACTGGGAGGTGGCAAAGCTCTGGTGTCCTCAGAGCCAGAAGGATTAAAAAAGCTCATGAAATTCTCAGTGAGGGAAACACTGCAAGCATCTGAGGGATGATCAGCACAGGTTTGCAGGACCCCAGCTGTATCAAAGCTGAGGGAGAGCCTCATCCCAGACAGTTCAAGGGTGAGGGAGAGCCACAGCCCCTACAAAGGTGTCTAGGACACCACTCAAGCCCTGCTGGGGTGGGGAATGCTGATACACAGGTGCAGGGGCAGGCAGGACTGTGCAAGCCCAGTGCCCCACATCAGAAGCCGGCACCCCAGCCCTGCCTTGCCTGAAGCCTCCCAGGGTGCCTGCTGCCGCTGTGCTGGGCTCTCCCGGCCATCAGCTACTGCTGGCTTGGCAGATGCAGTGCTGCGTGTTGGTGTCGGGAGGGTCCCTAATTAAGCGTGACGGCTCCACTCATGGCACTAATGAGAACAAAGCAGGGCTGCCGCATGGGGCCCTGCGACCAGGTGTCAGGCAGCTGATGGATGCGCAGCCGTGTGCTGGGACCGGGAGGCAAGGGGAACCAGTGGCTCCCTGCACAGGCCAGCTCAAGCAGGGCCGTGGCCACTGCCACGGGCACCTTCCACCATGCCACCCTCCAGTCTCCCCATGGGCTGCAGAGACCACGGTGCCTAGCCAGGTGCAGCAGGGTTTGGTGCATGTCACTCCGGCATTGGAGCCAGGCAGGCATTGCTCAGGGATGCAGGCAGGGCAGAGGTGATGCCCAGGAGGAAGCCACCTCCTCATCTTTGCTCCCGAGTCAAAAGCTGAGGATTACAGGGCTGTAAACAAGGGGATCAATGGTGCTGATGGGAACATTTCCTGGTAATAGCTCCAGCCTGTAAAACACAGCAGCAGGGGGAGGAAGGGGAGACTCTGCTTTCACAGCTGTTAACCCTTCCCATCCACAACCATGCGCTGGCTTCTTGATGGCCAGGGCTTGGGCTTGCTGGGGCAGGGCTGGTGCTGGGGCAGGAAAGGGCTGGGTGCTGCTGTGGCCAAGGGTCAGGGATACCAGCGGCTCTCAGATCTATTGCAGCCCTGGGGACATGGGTGACTGCCTGTGGGGCAGGCTGCTTGTGTCTCAGCTTAGCCAGGCACCCTGAGCCCTTGGGCACATAACCATCAGTGTGTGCTCAGTGGTGGGATACCAAGGCAGTGATGCCAGAAGAGGTGTCCTGGCCTCTGTGGCTGTGAGGTGGCTGGCCTGGGCTGCTCAGAGATGGCTGTGAAGGTTTAAATGTCATTCCAAGGAGGAGCTGCCAGCACTGATGGGAAATGTTAATGCAATTGTAGAAGGATTCTCAGCTCTAGTCTGTGGTGTATGGGAAGACAGGGCAGATGGAGAGGTGGGAGCAGCCACTATGGCATCCCCTGGCTCCTGAGCAGGGCAGAGAGTGCCGCCAGCCCTTCCTGGCAGCCCAGGCTGCAGGGATTTGGACAGGTTAAGAGGCCTTTTTCCACTGGTTGCAGGGGAGGGTGCCCAGGCAGGTTTCCTTCACCTTCCTTGGGCATTTCTCAGGGAACTTCTACTGGGGATCTCAGCCCTGCCTTTTCGTGTCACTACCATCCCCCTGAGAGAAGTGAATTCCGCAGCAGGCTCCTATCTCAGGCACCAGCCCTGCCCTGAGCTCAACCACAGCCCATGCCTCAGCTGCACACCTCACTGCCAGACACCTTGCTGCCCACCTCCATCCACAGACAGCCCTGAGCATGCCACAGCCCCAGCAGGCATGCTTGGCTGTCCTATTACTCCAGCATTGATGCCTGTGTGTGCCCTGCACATGCCCCTGCCTCAGTGGGACACCCCATCACTGGTGCTGCCCCAGGACACTGTCCTGCAGGCACATAGCCAAGCTGCTGCATGCCATGTGCTGCCCCTATAGCCTGAGCAGGATAGCAGGCAATAAATGCCTGCCACTTGAGTGGATGCCTGTATCCCTCTGTGGACATGGCCTGGCTGTGGTGCCCTCCACCCACCCTGCTCAGGGCTGGCAGATAAATGTCAGCCTATTTTTATCCACTCCCCCACGAGGCAGATGTTCCTTCCATTCGGATGAGCAGATATACCTCCATTTCCCATCCTGCTGGGTTAATCTCCCTGAAATTCACCTTCCCTCCTTCCTAGAGCTGCCCTTCTCAGGGCTGGGCAGTGGGGGATCACAGACTAATCCTCCTGAAATGAGCTGGGTTGCAATGGGATCTCAGTATCACAGTGTGGCTGCTCCTGAGAGCATCACCTGTGGGTTAGGAAGGCCAGCTCTGTGGTGACATGGGACTTTGAGGATGACGTGGGGAGCATTGAACAGCATCAGTGCAATGTGTACCTAGCAGCACAGGTAGTGGGACTGCAGTGGAAACACCCCTGGTGAGCATCATCAGTGTAATGATACCTGTTTTGAGTGGTTTTCCAAGCCGAGTGGCTAGCATGGTGGCCATGGCCATGCTGAGTGATGGAGTGTGTAATAGCAGGGCTGGCAGGTAATAGCAGCCTTGGAGTCCATCAGAACCCCATTCCTGATGGATGCCGATCTCCCCTCTCCTAGAACAGCTGGCAATTAGTTACAGCAGTGCTTGCCATTCTTTTAACCATGCCAACATCGGTAGTGCCAGGGCTTTGAGCAGGACCAGGAGGTGGCTGTGCAAGTCATCGAGGCACACTCACCTTCACTCCCAGCTTTGTGCCTTGGACAACGGTGGATATTTTTACATTCTATTAATAGTTTTATCCCCTTAAATTACTGATCTGAATTTACAGCTGGAGCTGCCAGTTTGACAACGGGTTTTCTCAGGAATCAATCTGGGATCCTGCACAGGAGATATGGGGTAGAGAGGATGGTGGGGGGAGAGCCGGTGTGAGGCTCCCCGGGCACCATCCTCACTTCCCACCTCTGCTGAGCTATATCAGGATGATGCTCTTAGTGCTTTTCTTCTGTGAATGATGAGTCCCAGCCTTTCTTTCTCTGCTGGTAGGTGCCAGCAGGCCCTGGGCAGCCAGTGGGGACAGCACCGCTATCTCTGCCGCCCAGCCTCTGCTGTCTGCTCGCACCCAGCTGCCTGCGGGAGCATCTGTGCTCCAGCTCACCTCCGTGAATTATTTAAATCTTCCTCGGGTGCCGTGGGAAGACGGTAACATTGGAACCAGGGATGGATGGGAGCTGGAGATGCAGGACAGCTTGTGAGGAGCTGCTCCTGCTTGCGTTTGGAGCCGGTGCCACCTGCTGCACAGGTCCATGTGCAGCCAGACTGCTTTGAGGACGGAGTTGAGCCCTCTACAGGAGCTGGTATGAGGCTGTGACCCTGGACCTTGTGGTGGAGACACGACCGACACAGCAGAGGAGCGTGTGGCCCCTCTTGTGGGCACCCAGGATTGTCACCAGGGGTGTAGGTTGCAGGTCACCGGCAGGCAGGGAGCTAAGGCAGGCAGAGGCAGCAGGGCCAGGCAAGGTGCCCCGGCACGGGGGTGATGCGGTGGTGGGGAGGGGGTGCGCAGGTGTGGGAGCCCTGGGCCCTCTCAAGGCTGATTGCGGATCCGCCTGGCAGGGATGCGGAACCTGCCGAAATAGCGGATCTAATTATCTCTGCGGAGCAGCGGGGAACCAGCCAGCGAGCAGGGAGGGGGTGGCGGGTACACGCGGCTGGGGCATCTCAGAGAGGGAGGCAGCGAGGGCTCGATCTAGCAGGAATGTGCCCCCACAGCCTCTAGCCGCATGGCAGCCACCCGCCGCTCCCATGCCCAGCGCCCCCACCCGTCTCCCTGCAGAAGATACACAGCTCCATGCTGCGGAGGGGCGCCCAGCAAGGGTCCCCATGTGGTGCTGGGGACCCCTCGGCCGTGCACCCCCTGCAGCCCCCTCCCCGGCCCCAGCCCTGCTCAGTATGCTGCACGCTCCCTCTGGGCACTGGGCAGGAACTCTTCATTTCACACATCGTTTCCTGCTGCTGCTGCAGAGCCGCCCACAGCCCCATCCCATTCCCCCTCGGCTGTCCCTATCCCCATCTCCTTGGCATCAGCCCTGCAGCAGTCCCTGGGACTGCTCGGTGCACGCTGCTGTCCGTGTGCCCTTGGCACTGCCCATGCCCATCACACTCTGTCCCCTGAGCACCATCCTTTTGTCACCACCAGCTATCCTCATATACTCAGTGCTAATCCCTGGCGCCATGCCTATCCTTGCCACTCTGTCCCCTTATCACTGCCTAACATCCCTGTCCCCTTGGCTCCTCCAGTCCTCTCTTGTGCCCTTGGCCCCTCTCCTTGCCAAGGGGTGCTCTGCACTGTCAACCCAGTCAAATTACCCCTGTCTGCTCTGCTCTGAGCCCCAGCTGGGAAAACCTTGCTATTGTCCCCAGAGAGGGGCCTTGGCATCCCAGCCAGCCTGGACCTAGGGAGCTCCTTGTTGCCCCGACTGCTACAGCACAGAGTGGGTGCTCAGTCCTGGGGGTCCCCAGGTCTGGAAGAGTTAACTGGCAGGGCCAGCTTGCTGGCCTCACCAGGCAGGAGGGGCTGGGAGGTGAGGGAGCAGCGGGAGCAGCCAGGAGTGATCAATACCTTGTGCTGGAGCTGCGCACAAATCGCATCTCGGAGCCATAAATCTCCCTCCTGCCACATGCGATGAGGATGAGGGGGGAGATTATCTCCTGGCTGCGGCGCTGCCAGCCGCTCCTCCTACCCACACGCCACCGGGGGACCGTGCCAAGCATGTGGGAGATGCAGCCTCCCACCCTAGCGGGCACCCCACGGCCTCTGCAGGGCAGTGGTGGGTCAGTGGTGGGGAGACTGGTGGCATCCACATCCATGAGGAGCGCCTTTGTGGGAGCAGGGGCACCAGTTCAGCCAGGGGCTGGAGACGGGTGAGGCATCCCAGCCCAGCTGAAGCTGTCCTGGCTGCTCCTGCAGCCGCCTGGGATGAATCACCGGGGTGAGTGAGTCACCTGCCAGCCCCCCGTCCACAGCCACCTTGGCAGCAGGGCTCACAGCAGCATCCGCCGCTCTTCCTCACCAACCCCTTGGCACAGCAGTGAAGCTGTCACTGCTCCACTTTCTGCTAGGGAAGAGCAGTGTGGGGGACATCCAAGGGCTTGGGGAAGGACAGACAACACCAAGGACTCGGGGGCAGAGTCCCCAGGAGTCACTCCAGTGCTCTGTATGTCCCTCCCCAAGCCAGATGCTGGCTGACCCCCATCTGAGCACCTAATGCTCCAGGCAGGCTCAGACCATGGGCACGTGGCAAGTAGCCTGCTGCTGGCCTTTGGCCAGGATGTATTTAATCTGTCCTACCCAAGGAAATCCAGCTCAGTCAGTTCTGGAAAGCACCAGCGCCTGGACCAGCAGGCAGGCTGCAGGCTGCGCTCCTGATCCAGTTCTACAGCCCTGGTCAGCCTCCAGCTGCCCCGATACGGCATGGGCTGGTTGCTCGCCAGACTTGAGGTGAGGCCAGGGCTGCTCTGGCTGTGTCCAGCTCACAGCCAGCTCTGTGCCGGCAGGCTGCTGCCCAGAGCATCCTCCAGCTGAGCCAGCCAACATCCCTGTGCCCTGAGGAGGTCACACACACTGCCTCTTGTCCTGCCAGACAAAGCCCAGCCCTGTGCAGGCAGCACTGTGGTCCGGGGGAGAACCAGGACCCATCACTGGGCACTGCCCGGACCCAAGCAGATGGCAGTCCTGGCTGCTATGGGCTGGCAGCTGCCACCATCATGCCCAGCAGCCTGGGCTGGCACGGGTGATGTCTTAGTAGATCAGTGTGGCATTGGTGGCCCAGTTAGCCCCCAAAGCAGCCAGGGATGGATGCTGGGACCCAGTGATTCCTTGGGATCTCCCAACCAGGCCTGCTTGGGAGCAAAAGGTTGTGCAGTCAGCAGCTGAGCCGGGATTGATTTATTGATCCGGCATCCATAGGGGCGGGAGCTGGGAGTGGCTCAAGCTTTGATCAGCCTCCTGCAGGGGAGGCAGACATCAAAGACTGGAGCGTGGGCAGCAGTGGCCTCTCTCCAGGACAGTGGGTAAATCTGGCTGCTGTCCTGCAGGACATGGCCTGGGTTGGGGCAGCCACAGCTGGCACCACCACCCTTTCTGGTGGCACTGGGGAGGGGAAAGGGCTATCAGGACCTAGAGCATCCCTGGATGAAGCTGATCCCCAGGGAGCAGGAGGTGCCAAGAGGATGGATAGCCAGTCTCCCTTTCTATGTGCTACCACCACTGGAGTGTCCGTCATCACCAGGAGAAGCAGTCAGGGCTGCAGCTGCATCCCAGGGGATGATGGGCAGCAGCATAGGGCAGCATCAGCTCCATGGCTGTGCCCAGCTCTGCCCCAAAGACAGAGGAGTAGGAGAGGTGAAGGGAGTAGGGCAGATGTTAGTGCAGCTGCTAAGCAGGGGTGACAGGTGGGATAAATGAGCTCAGGCTCTCCAGGGGCCAGTAAATTAGAATCAATAGGAAGCAGGAATAATTTATTTGTTTGATATCGCCTGTTAATTAACTGGGCTGATGTGTCTGATGGGGAGCGGCAGGAACCCCTCCACCTGCTCAGGTGGTGACTCTCTCCTGAGGCTGGGTATGGCATGGGGGAGTCCCACCACCAGCACAGCATTCATCCCCACTCTCAGCAGTGGGATGAGAGGAGGCAGCATGTGAAAGCTCTGCAGCAGGGCATGAGGCATGGGGACACTGTGTGGCCAGAGGGCCAGTAGTGTGCACAGTGCCCTGGCGCAGCATCCTCTCACTGCCCTGGGAGGTTGCAGGAGCTTGGCGCTTGGCTTGGTGCTCCCTGGCTGCTGTGACACCGGTGTGGGCCACACGCGTGCTCAGCCATGAGCATGCCTTCAACCCCGACTGCCTCCACCTCTGCTGTCAAACCTACTCTCCACCCAGAGCATCCAGCAGGGCTGCTGGCTGGATCCACATGTCACTCGTGCTCCCAGCACGTATCCTTGGCCCTGCTTCGCCTGCATCCTGCTGGGCTCACATGTGTCTTTGGCATCTCTGGCAGGAACGGCTGCGAGCACAGCTGGATGGAGATGTATCCGGTGTGGGTGCAGAGCTGTCCCCAGATCCTCACTGGTGGGGTGCTAGGCTGACCCTGCTCCACAGCCCTGCCTCGTCCCCTGGCCCCCAGCAGCACCAACACATCCCTCTGGGTTTTTTTTTAAAGAATAACATTTCTGCTAAATACTTTAATCAGATTAGTAGCAGTGTGTCTGCAGTGCTGTTAAATCAATGCTCCCCAACACATCTCGGCGGCTAGAAATCAATTACTGTTTAAGCCGTGCCTTGGTCCCTGGCCTGCGATCAATATAGGAGATGTATTACTCTCCCGGAGTCTTTCCCACTAAAAACCTTCCATTTGTATAGCAGGAGCTCAGGCAAAATGCCGGTCATCCCCCTCCACACCCCTTCCCCTTGCTCCCCAGGAACCAGGCAGCCTCATCCTGGGGGCATTAGCTGATCTGGGGGTTATGTGTCACCAGGTGAGGACAGTGGTCCCTGCTCCATGGGGAGTTGTGCAAGATGAAGGGAGTCCTCAACACACTGGGGTGGCAGGCAAGTGACCCAGTGTCTGGAGCCCCCAGTGATTCTAGCACTTGCTACAGTGTGGCTGGATCATCTGCTTGCCCCAGCTTCTGCTCATCACTGCATCCCCAACCAGGGCACTGCCAGACCCAGGTACCCTACAAGGAGGGTACCACCACTTCCCCTTGTGCCCCTGCCACAGGGCTTTGCCCCTCTGCAGCCCCCTCTCCCCATAGGGCTTTTTTCCCCCTCCTCCACCCTTGTCCTATGATTTGAAGAGTGAGCTCCATTATTCATGATAAGGATCTTTAATTAGCTGTGAATATTAATGACTTACTCTGTAATTAATCATGCTTTGCATGCTAGGGAGGGGGTGGCTCCCACCACCACCATGGTTAAGTATGGGTGGGGAGATCTGCTCCAGTGGCTGGGGTAGCCCTGGGTCTCACCCCATCCCAGGAGAGATGCGGGGCTGCAGGGAGGTGCTGATTGAGGCCCCACACATGGAACACTGCCCTACTGCTTTGGAGTCAGCACCTCCACCCACTCCATGTGACTGTGGGGCGGACCTGGCCCTCCATAAACACACTGGCAGTTTCCCAGCCAGGGATCCATCCTCCTGACCCTAGGCCAGGGCTGAGGATGCTGTGAGGCACAGAGGGGTGCTGCTTTCACCCCACTCCCTGTTCTGGTCCTGCTTCAAGAGCTGGGGGCAACCTGGGTTGTGCTGGGATCATATTCCTCTGCTCAGTCCCTGGGGAATGCCTGGTGAAGGATGAAAACTGTCTTTCATGGCATCACGTCCTCTTCTGTCCCATGCAGTGGGCTCTGGCAGGGTCCAGGCTGGGTCCTACCCGGGACTGCTGGGCCAAAGCACCTGCCTGTGAAGGGCAGGTCAGCATTTTCGGAATACCAGTCTCACCCCTACATAGCTGTGGGTCCCCTGCCTGAAGCAGGTGGGCATTGTCCTGCCTGCAGCCCCCTGTGCTCTCAATCCACCCACCTGCACATCACCTCTTGGCTCCTGCTGACAGGGAGTTTGCATAGTCCCAGATCCTGCCTGGTAGCCCCAGATGTGGCTCTCACCTTCCCTGCACCAAGGGGAGACTGAGGCACCAGAGCTGGCAGTACAGGTAGAGCCCCCACGCTGGTGTCACCTGCCTGTCCACATCCTGGCATGATGGGGACCTCCTAGGAATGCCGGGGCTGGGTGCCTCAGCTGCTGCAGTGGCAGATGGTGAGCAAAGGCACCCACTGCCCCCAGGAGTCCCCCCCTGCCCTTGTCAAATGCTCCCGAGAGGGCAGAGTTTGCTTAAACAGAGACAGATTTAACTATTTCCATTACAGCGAAATGATGAGGTCCATAAACTTTATGGCTCCATGCGCGCGAGAGCGGCTCTAATGGTCTTCGCCATCTGGAGGAGATTGCTCCATGGGGGACCTGCCGCCCGCCTGCCCACCCGTTGCCAGGACCTGTGTCCTGAGCCAGCACCAGCACCAGTGGGTGGCACGATGCTGCTGGCTCCCCATGCAGGGCTGGCTGTGTTTGACCACGATGTGATCCTGCCACAGAGCAAATGAGTTGGATGTGGAGGTGACCAAGCTTACACTAGTGCCTGTGGGGGTCTGCAGCCCTGCCTGCACTTGTGATGCAATGGGGTGATGGGAGGGCACCCCTGGGTGCCCCACTACTCCACAGGGGCAGGATGCGGGTAGGTATTCACTTTGGTCCTGCCTATGCCCCCAAATGCCATGGCCTCCAGTGTACTCCCTGCCCCTTTGCTGCTGGTGCTATGCTGCAGGATTCATCCCTAGCAGTAGCAGGCATGCTGCCTGACGAGGCTGTGGCCTGCACACACAGCAGCTCCTGACTAGCCCCTGCCCAATGCCTGCTGGCTGCTGATCATGGTGGGGATGCAGGGGTCTGTGATGCGCTGGCACTGGTTAGCCCGTACAATGGGCTGTTGGTAGTATCACTGTGATCCGTGCAGGAATGCTGCTGGGCTGGCCGTCCAGGCTGGCCGTCCAGGCACAGCCCTCTCCTCTGGAGGGGTGGAAGGATTAGGCAGGTGAGGACACAAAAGCCATTGCCTCTGTGCTGCTAATCCCTTGCTTGTGGCTTCCATGGCAGTACCCCATGGTGCAGAGCATCCCCCATGATTCTGGGCTAGACTTTACATGGGGGAGCAGGAGCAAGTCAGTGTGTGGCTGCTGCTGGCCAGGGCACGAGTGCTTTGGGGCTGCCAGCTGCCATCCTGCGCTGTGAGTGGGGGCTGTTGGCACGGTGCTGCAGCAGAGGATTAGGTTTGGTGGAGGAGAGCCAGCCGAGATGCTTTGAAGTCTCATGAATATGAATCAGTGGCTTGGGGCGGGAGTGGAGGGTCTGTGGCTAATCTCTCCTTACCATGGTGACAGGTGTGACAAACAGCGTGGGGGCCAGGAGGAGGCGAGGGCAGGGAGCAGGCAGAGGACAAGGGATGGGGCTGCACTGCTGGCACGGAGGGCAGCGCTGGTGAAGGGGGCTGGACGGCTGGGCCATGCTGGGGTGCTGCACCTGGGGATCTGCAGTGCAGCCCCTCCTCGTACCCATCCCCAGCTCCCCATTGGCTAGGGGAACCACAGCTGGGGAAGGGACCTGAAGGGATGCACCCATGTCCCCTCTCATCCCCCCGCCAGCCCAGCCCTGTACAAGCTGCTAGAGTCCCTATGGGGCCCGGCCAGGTCCCATCAATCCAGGCCCCTGTGCCATCATCTCGGCAGTGCTGTGGCCTTGCCTGCCATTCCCCGGGCTCCATGGAGATGTCATGTTTGGGTCCGCTCCTCCTGTGACAGCCTGAAGCCCTTGGTGCTCTCCTAGGAGACAGTAACTAGAGCGGACACTTGTTCCCAGCAGGACGTGACTGGGGCTTGCAGAAGAGTCTCAGAGATCAATTTGGAGGTTGTTTTGATGCTCTCCTGGTTGCAGGATGGCAGTGGCAGCTGCTTGCTCAGCCCAGGGAACAATGCATGGGCAAGCACTGGCTGGCAATGCACAACTGTTTGTTGTTGGGGCTCAGCAAAACTGTTTGGTCTGATATGAGCCACAGTGGAGGCTGTTGGCTTTGCAGCCCTATCAAGGCTGCAGGTGCTGGCAGAGAAGCTGTCATTTGCTCCATAGGGTGACCAGACCTGCCCTCTTTCTCCCAGCACCCATGATCTGGAATGCTGCTCCTTTGGGCTGGGGCAGAGTGGTGAGCAGGGGATGTGAAGCCATCCCGATCTGGAGTACTTATCAGAGGACAGACGTGAGGGTGAGGGCTGAGCAACGTCACGGCAGCAAGACAGACACGTGCAGAGCAGATGTTTAATTATCAGCGCAGCGTCCTCTGATCCCTGGAAATCTCTGCATCCAAACGTAGATATTTTATGAGAGCATATGGTTCTGCTGAGAACTGGAGCCATAACAGCGCCTACAAGCTGGTCACCCTACCTTCCTGCGGACCATGTATTGTCAGGACTGGGGCAGTTTGCTTCTGTTGTGGTTGGGGCAGCTGTGGGGCTGAAGCTGGGTTGGACAGAGCTGCCAGGAACCAGGTGCAGCTCTTGGGGATGAAACTGCTGCAGGCTTGCAGCCCCAGTGGCACAGCCCTCTGTCCATCCTGCTGCATCCCACTCTGAGGGACACGCTGGGATGCATGTGACCATGAGTCTGGCCAAGCACAGGGGCAGGTAGGGACTGGAAACTGCCTTCTCCTTATAACCATCACCTCTCACAGCTGGTCTCTACTGGCCCAGGCAGCTTGTAGACATTTCTTAAAGACCTCTGAGACCTCCAAGGTCTCTGTTTTATACTGTATGAATTTCTGGGTGTGGGCATGCATGTCACCCCTGTGGACAGGCTATGCCTCCCATATCTCACATCCCTCCTGTGGCCCTTGGCTGTTCTCTGGCACACTTGGGGCAGGTGGAAGACTCTGCCATTGGCAGAGGGGGAGTTGGAGGAGAAACAGGCAGGGCAGGCAGCAGAGCCACCCAGGGTTCTGGGCTGGCCTGAACTTTGTGCATCGCTTGTCTCTTGGCTGCTGGATGAGTTGGAAAGGCTGCCTGCCCTGCCACGAGCCATGTGCTGTAGGTCCCTCAAGACAAGGGTGTGACGTAGGTCCCTTGAGACACCCCAGCTTGAGGCTGCAGCCAGATGTGGGGCTTGTCTTCAGCACAGAACCCAGTGCTGTGTCTCTGTAGTAGCATCATCCAGGCAAGGGCTGGCTGAGGGCAGCTCCAGTGTCCCTGCCTGGGCACATCGGCATGGGGAACCTGCTGTGCCAAAGAAAGTAGTCAGCAAGAAGAAACAAGTAAAGGCTGATCCTTACCCATGGGCAGGAGTGAGGAGCATTGTGGCAGAAAGCACCAAAGATCCTTTTCTGGCATCACTGCAAGAGACCTCTGCAGCCCAGGGAACCCTCCATGCCAGGGCTTTGTCACAAGAGCAGGTTCAGCATGAAGGCACCGGGCTGCCCTCAGTCTCCTCTGCCAGTTCTGCAGAGTTGCTGGGGAGATGCTGGTGCCAAGGGAGGGATTTCCATCAGGGATGTCAGCAGTCTCCTCCCTGTGTGGCCAGCTCATCCCAGGCAGCCCAGCCTGCCTTCCCAGCTCCACAGTCACTGTGTCCCCCGAGGCTGTAAACATTTTGGATTCCCTGCCTTGCCTGCTCAGGCATCTTGCAGATTCAGGGCATGTTGCAGTCTTAAAACCTATCAGGTTTCCTGTCACCTCCCAGGGCCCATGAATCTGCAAGCTGGTGATGGAGCTGGGACTGAAATGACCCTGCAGAGAACATCTCTGCGCACCCCTCACACCAGCACCAGCTCCCAGTGCAGCAACTCAGCCCACAGGTTTATAATTGCCCCCAACCCACGAGGAGCTGCTCCAGCCCCACAGAGGGGA
This sequence comes from Coracopsis vasa, assembly GCA_026283785.1. Classification (NCBI taxonomy): domain Eukaryota; kingdom Metazoa; phylum Chordata; class Aves; order Psittaciformes; family Psittacidae; genus Coracopsis; species Coracopsis vasa. The sequence continues at coordinate 32,075 of JANHGB010044532.1, forward strand.
AAGCAGTCCCAGCCATGCTGGAACTGGCTGCTTTTCCCTGGGACGGAACACCCGGCACCCAGGGACATCCTGGGCATTGGGTACCACCTCCCACTGTGGCCAGTGACGTGTCCTGTCTACCAGCTCTGCCAGAGGGCTCAGAGCTGGGGCAGGCAAAGGGCTCGTCATTCCTGTCAGCCTAATAACCCAGGACTTAGAGGCCAGGCCATTTTTCTGCTGTCATGCCACTTGGACATGCTGGCTGTATCCCCGCTCCCAGGGAGTGGGGAATAACGATGCTGTGAGTGCTGGAGCCCCACCGGGCAGCGGCAAACATGGGCTACATGTGCAGCCAGCAGCCCCAGGCCCACATAAATCCCTCTCGCATGGCCCATGGCTCACCTAAGTAGATTTGATTTGTCAAATATTAATTTAGGATTGAGTGGTGGCCTGTGCACGCGCCCTGCTCTCCCGCCTTCCCCCCACCGCCACCTCTGCTCCTGCCCAATGCATCATCCCCAGCCCGCGCTCTCGCCCCAGCCAGGGCGCCGGGAGCCGGGATAAATCATTCTTCCGCCACACTCAAAGATGAGCCGGTTGCTCGCTCAGCGGCAGGGGATCACAGGGGAAATCACACGGCGTGGCACCCGCCCCGTGCCGGCGGTGGGGGAGATGCCACGCTCAGGCAGAGATTTATTTATTTGATTTTACTGGGCTGGGATTTTTTAATTTATTTTTTTTTTCCATCTCTCAAACGCCCACCAGGGAATTGCAGCCCCTGGAATATTAATGCCACACAGGAAGTCGCCTCGTTAAAATGTCACCTGGCTGTAATTTCTCCTGCGCTTATTATTCCCCAGGCAGCACAAGCTCCCATCTCTCCCTCCCCGCGGCGTCCCGGCACGTGGGGCAGCCCTGCCCGTCCCCTTTGCTGCAGCACGAGTGTTGCTCCATCATGTCA
>JANHGB010044532.1:33024-51631 GCA_026283785.1 Coracopsis vasa
AAATGTTCCTGGCCCTCTTCCACCACCGCAGAGGTGGGCTGCACCTCCTCCAGCATCTCCCGCTGATGCTGGGAGAGCCCTGTGTCACCGGCCAGCATCAGTGTGGTGTAAACCCAGCCCGGCCAGTGCAGGGGACAAGGGGTGCTGGTGTGTGCAGGGGTGCACGGGCAAGGGGTCGGCCAGAGGGCAGTGCCAGCATGGGCTGGGGGCAGGGTGGCACAGGGAACAGCTGCCTTAAGGAAACTTTGGCTCAGTTCCTGCAAATTAATGTTTTTTTCCCAAACAGTTTCCTGGCTCTAAGCGCGACGCGGGGAGCAATTATCTTTAGTGTCGATGTTATTACCATAAAAATTGCATTGAGGACTTTTCTCCTCCGATTAGAAAGTTAACGATCATCACTGCCTTCATTGTTCCCCGCACCGTGCTCACTCTAATAAAGAGTCTGTGCACTTTACTTTTCACTTAGCATGAAAATTACCCAGCTGCTGCTGTGTGCGGCTGTGCAGCCCCCGCGCTCACCTCCCGGTGATGGGCCCTTGGCAGGTACCAGTGGGGAGCAGTCACCAGCACGCCAGGGACAGACAGGCTGACTTGTGGGCTTCCCCGCGTGGCAGGGGCTGGGATCAGCTCAGGCTTCAGGGCTGCCTGCCCCATGTGTGCACCATGAAAGTACCTGAGGGATGTTTTTCCACGAGCTTTCCTCCAGGGATGTGTTGTCGGTGGTCCTTGCCCATGCCCATCCACTGGGCATCCCTGGTCCTCAAAACCCAAATCCATGGGGGATCACCCCTGCTCCCCCTGCTGAGCGCTTGGAGTGTCTGGGATGTGTCCAGCCTCCCCATGGCCGCTTCACTCCCGGTGTGAATCTCCACCGTAGCTCTCCATCCACGGCTCAGCTGAGGGTCCCTCCTGGACATGTTCTCACTATCTCTCGTGGGCAGGGGTGAGCCCTGCTGCTGCCAGCTCCTTGCCTGCCCTGGCACGCAGGCAGCACAGCATCCCCGCATGCAGCAAGCCAGCGCTGTGCCTGCCTGTGGACATCCAGGCTACGGCACTCGCCGCCAGGGCCATCACGGGCTGTGATTTTCACAGGGAGTATTTGTATCATTTTGCTCAATACCAGCATAGCTCTTTAAATTCTCCAAGTGCTGTAAAAATCTTAGCTAATCTTCAGAGAGCCTTTTTTTTTTCAAAGCTCTTCATTACTCCCTAATTGTTCAAACTTCTCTTCTTTTCCTTCTGATTAAAAGCAGATTTTAAAAGTGCAGTTCAGTTTCTCAGCTATTTTCAAGTCAAATGGATTCCATCCCCCTCTCCATGTATTAATAACCCGTTCTCGTGCATCCCCCAGTGAGCCAGTAAAAGCCCTTCTGAGCAGAGACAAGGTGACAGCACCGCTCCGGAGGGAGCGATTGGAAGGGGGTTACAGCTTGGAGGGAGAGAGATCCATCCATCCAGCTATCTATCATCCACCCCACTATCATCCATCTACTGGAGAAATAACATTTGCAATTCCACTTTAGCTCTTCCTAATAATCATTAATATTTTTTTTAATCTTCCCAACCAGCAGCAGGAGGAGATGCAGGGGTTTGGGGTGTGGGCAGCGCCACGGGGTTTGAGGGCTGTGAGGAGAGGGGTGTACAGGGGGGTATTGTGATGGTGTGTGGAGGCTGAGGTGTCTGCATGCTGGTGTGCAGGATGGCTGTGCTGCTGGAAAGCTGGATGACAGGAAAGCAGGAAAACACAGTGCTGGTCCCCAGCACAACCTGCAGCAGGAGGGAGCATGTGCCAGGCTGGAGAAACATCTTTCCAAGGGGACTGTGGGATGTAGGGACTCTAGTGGTGGAAAGCAGGTGTGGTGCTGCTCCGGGCTCTGCCGCTGCCCAGCAACGTGAGCCTGGTGCTGGTCCTGGGAGCAAATGGTGCAGCACAGTCACACACAGCACCAAGGGTGAAGCGTGCATCATTCTCTCACCGTCCTCTAGGACCAGCCCCAAGATGTCCTGCTGCCTCCGGCTGGTAACACCAGACCTCCCTGCAGAGCTCTGTCCCCCAGCCTGGCTGGCCTACTGCAGGAGACAGAGCAGTGATGGATTGCAGTATTTACACATCTTCCTAGGGAGGAAATGCCAGGTCCTGCAGGGCTCCAGCAGCTGTCAGCAGCGACCAGGACAGGACTGCAGCCATGCTGGTGAGCGGGTGCCGATTTCTGATGAGGAGCAGGCACCCCGGGCTCTTCCCTCTCTTGGGCACCTTCCTTCCTTTTACTTACCACCACACAACCAGCCTTAAGCAGGGGAAATGGCATTAAAGCACCTCCATGATTGTCTGGAGGTGCCAGGGGGAGACCCCAGCATGGCCCAGCGGATAGGCCATTGTGGCTAATGGTCCTGCTCTCTAGCGGGCTTCAGACCTGCCGCTGGGTTGCATTGCACCATCTTCGAGCCACTTGTTGCTGTTAGACCATCACCTGCCAGGGCTGGTGATTATAAAAGATTTTAGAGCTTGTGAGCCATCTCTTTGGTCACCAGGGCTGCTAAGACATGGGCTAGGACAGTTCTCTGCAGCTCTGAGCTTCGGTGCCCTTCTGGGCAGGCACACAGGAGCCTTGGACCCCCAGCCACATCCATGCCAAGTCCAAGATGTTCCCTGTGCCATGTTGGACTGATCTCCCGTTCAAAGCTCTCATTCCTCTGGATGGGTCATGCCACCCACCATACTTCCCATGGTATAGCATGTAACAATGGGAGCTGATGGGGCTGGGAGGTGGGAAAGCCAGGGTTGGTACCGCTGTGCTTCAGGGTGCTGGCGTCCCCTCAGATGCCTGTCCCGGCAGATGGCAGCAAGGATGCGTTGCAGCCTGGCAGCGCATGGGGACCTGCCTCGCGCCCCGACCTTGGAATAATCTTCAGTAGGATTAAGAGCTTAAACGTATCCATGTAATTGCCAGGCCCCTGCTGAGCTGGAGAGTGTTAGTGCCAGCACAGGGAGGCAGTGCCCAGGCGCGCCTTGCTCCCTCCTGCTGCCTGCCATTGCCTGCTGCCATTGCTACCACTGCAGGCACTGCTGGAAGCCACCACCCTGAGCATGGATGGTGGGTACAGGAAGGTGGCTTGAGAGGGGAGGGTGCTTGGCATGAAAAGGGATTGTGCCCGGTCACTGCCAGGGAACGAGCCTCACAGTGGGCTCTGAAGGAGGATGCCAAGTATGTGGAGCCCTAGGTGCGCTGCCCACACCTCCCCACTGCGGCCTCAGTCCTCCTGGGCACTCCTCTGGCGTCCACCAGCTCTGCGCCCAAGGCAGGACATGTGTGCTACTGTGTGCGCCTTGAGGAATAAGGAGGCTTGGCTGGGATCCTGGGGTCCCTGGGACTGTGTCCTCCCAGGCTGAGCCTGCCTGGATGGACGATCCAGCAGGATTTGTTCTCCTGGCCAGGGGGAGAGGGCACATGGCTGGTGGTGTCTGGACCTGTGTGGGTTTTTAGCACCCACCAGTAATCAGAAGACATTCAGTGTTGGCAGAGGTGCCAGGGGGTCCCAGACACCCCCAAGGAGCACCCAGGTGCCGGTCTGGGGACATCCAGAGCACCAGTGTGACCTCTGCCCAGCATTGCCAGGGGGGTGTCAGCACCCAGGTCCTGGCCCGTCCGGCTGGTGTGGGGCTTGGCACAGAGCGGGGAGCTGCCATCCCCCTCCCTGTCTGCCTAATGGTCCCTGACATTTAAATGAGATTTAGTGCTCAGCCTGATGCTGAATATTCATGAGCCCATGCGGCCCTGACAGCCTGGCTGGGGCTGCTCTCATGATTAATAATTTGTTTTTCCCTTTACTGTAAACCTCACCTGCACTCGCTGCTTGTTCTGGCACCACCAGCTCCGTTGCTGCTGGAAAGCACCCATGCTTTCATGCAGCGGGTCCTTCACCTCCTTGCCTGCTGTGGGTCACCTGCTGCAGGGCCAGGCAGCCGCCACCGACCCAGCCAGGGGAAAGCAGCATCTGCTGATCACCAGGAACATCTTTATGGGCCAAGCTTTGTGCGAGGGGAGCAAGCATCCTGCCTGCTCCTGATGCGGAGGCAGCCCTGGGTGCCCAGGTCCATTGCAGTGGGTCCTGAAGTAATTCCAGTTGCCCCCCAGACAGTGGTACAATCAAGTTCTGCTGCTTGCATGATGGGCTCTGTCTCTGCTGGCATCAGCACAGGCGGTGGCGAGGTTGCTGGGCTCTCCCAGGTGGACAAGCAGTGCGCAGGGAGCCTCCAGCACAGCCAGCAGCCCATGAGCCAGCATCTGGGACCCAATTTTGGTGCCATTTGTGTGGTTTGTGGTTGTTGCAGATGTTCCCACTGCAAACACAACACAACAGTGCCCAGCCCCACCTCAGACTCTCTGTCCTGCCTTGCATCCATCCCCAAGGTCATTGCTCCCAAGACCCTCTCATCCCATCTCACTGCCTGCAGTGTGGAGGTTTGCGCAGCAGGAGGGCTGGGGGAGACCAGCCCCAGGGAGGTCTCATGAGACCTGGGGAGAGCCAGGGGGCCAGGCTGCCACCTCCCCTCTGGCTCAGCAGCTTGGCTCCAGCAGCTCTACTTAAATTACATAAATATTCATGGCAAACCAAAGGAAATGTGACTGTCCCAGCTGATTATATGTGCCTGTCCTGAAGGCTGCGGCTGCTCTCCAGGTACTGCTGGCTAAGCACCTGCCTCACAGCAAGAATCGGCAAGGGCACCCCGTGCTGTCCACCTGCAGTGTGGTGTGGGCGCAAAGCAGCTGGGACCCCACACAGGGATGGAACAGGTGTTTCAAGCTCAAGCCAATGATGAGGCTTTTCCAGGGAAGGTCTCAAGACTCAGGGCTTTCCAAGGTGTCCCAGCAGCCTTGCCAATGGACTTGTGGCCTATCCTGAGCATAGTCATGGGATGCCCACTACCTGGTGATGTGTCACAGCCGCTTTGGTGACCCTGGCTTGGTCAGCAATGCCTCTGCTCTGCATTGCTTTGGGCAGGTGTGTGAAGGGAGCAGGACAGAGATCCTGGGAGGAGCCTGGGGAGGCAACACAGCAGGGATCCCTGCACGCTGCAGAGATTAATCCCCTGCAGACCTGAGCAAGGTGCTGGGCTAATAGCCTGATTTATTTCTTCCCATTTCTCCAGAGCACGCGAGGTTCCCCACTGTGTCCTGAACGACCTCATGCATAATACCATGCACAATCCTATTAACGCCGCCCTGCCACGCGCTCCCTGCTTAGCGCCGCCACTCGCCAATGCAATTTCCCCATGATATATGGGAAAAATAATTGAACTATATTTGAAAATATATTGAGAATTATGGCTTGCACCCAGCGGGATTTATAAGGGCCATATTTCACAAAACCACAGCCCTGCAGACCAAGGCACACGGTGCTTCCCGGGAGAGACCCATGGTCACTGTGGGTGTGTACCCAGGGCAGGCAGTGGGGAATGGGTCCTACCGCCTTCACGGGGCTCAGAGTGTGCAGGGCACAAGAGGGTCTGGCACAGCCCTGTGCCATGGAAGAGCTGTGTGGGTGCCTTGGGAGCGGGTGGTAGATGCAGCAGGCATGGAGCACCCAGCTGCGCCGGGAGCCGAGGCAGCAGCTGCAGCCGCGGGTGCAGCCGCGCTGGCATGGCTGCTGCCAGCCAGAGCCGGGATGAGCTTAATCCCCTCCTGCCGGGAGGGAGGAAGCGCTGCTGGCATCACGCTGCCTGCTCAGCTGCACGGCTCTGAGTGCCGTGCCAGGCGGCCGGTTAGCTGGGCATGGCGTCCCCTGCCCTGCCGCGGGGTGTCCCCCCGAGGGGCTGGTGGCTCCCGGGCCAGGCCACCTCCATGCCGGCGGAGGCAGGGAAGGAGCTGAGGGCTTTGCTCAGACCCTCCGCAGCCACCTCTCCAGACCCTTCGGCGCTGGCGCTGCCCTGCCTGTGGGGTGGCATTTCCCTGCCTGCCTCTGGGTGCCTGATGCAGTGACGGTGGCTCGGGGCCCCCCACATCCCTTCCCTCTGCCTCACGCAGAGCCCCCTGCTCCCTGCCCATATGCCCCGTGCACCCCTACCCCAGACCCCCGGCCTGGGTCTACCTGCCAGGCACGTCGCCAACACCGTGGGTGCCGCAGGGAACATTAATCTTTAATTTCCTGTCAAAGCCTCTCGCTGGAGAGCAGCGCCTGGCTCAGGCGTGCAGCAGATGCCCGCTGTGATCAGGGCACGGGGGCTCATCTGGGGCACCCAGCCTTCCACTGCGCAGCCTTGTGAGTGAGATGGGCAGGGGAGCAGTGGCAGCAGATGTGTGTCTGCCCCTGGGGAGGAAAAGGAGAGAGGTAGCGGTGCTGCCCAGATGGAGAAGCTTCCCCAGGGCCACCGGCTTCCTGGGCTGGGCAGGGAGCTGACCCAGGAGGAGCCCACCCTCGTCCCTGGCCCTGGCTGACCTGGCTGCCCTCAGAGCTGCTCCTGCACCGGGAGCACGCAGGGATGGAGCATCTTGGCGAGCAGCTCCCAGTGCTGCGGGCTGAAGAGCCTTCATCCCTGCAGCCCATTGGAGGGATCCCAGGGCATTGCTGTCTGGAGGAAATTCCCGGCGTGCCCTGGGGAAGGGGAGCTATAAATAGTCGCACAGCGCAGGGTGGAGGGGGACTGTTTGGGAAGCTGCTTTGTGATCAGGACAAAGAAGAGGCGTCTTTGCACTTGCTCTTCATTAGCTGCCTTCCTCTGGCTGCCCGGGCCAGGATGCGCTTGCATCGAACGACAGCAGGATGTAGCTGCTGGTGTCAAGGACACGAACAATAAGGGCTTTAAATAGCAGCGCTGCCTTTGAAACCCGTTTGCCTGTGCCACAGACGGAGCCCAAGAAAATTGTGTGGTGCAAGAAGCCAAGGGACATGGGAGCAGGGTGCCCTTGTCCCAAGGAAGGGTCCCCCAAGTGCCACTGCTGCTGCCCCGAGGCAGGCTGTGCTGTGGCCAGGACACATGGATCCCTGCACAGGAGTGGTCCAGGATGCCTTGGCAGATCCATCCAGCCCCTTCTGTCAGCTCCCAGAACAGCAGAGTTCAAAGCTCCCCCTGCACAGTCCCCTGCAGCCCTGGGCCTGTGATTAATGAGCAGCACCTTCCCACACTGCCAGAAAGGTGCCTCTTGGCTGCAGTCTGCTTTCCTCTCCCTCTGGCTTTTGGCTTCTGATCTCCTCCTGCCTTTCTCCAGGAGATGAAAGGGCCTTGTGGGGGTTGCTGGGTACAGAGGCACCTCTTCACCTCCACCAGGATAAGCCAAACAGCTCAGCGGCATTGGTGGTGCCAGCAGGGATTTACTGGCACGTGAGGTGGGGGAAGAAGGTGTTCTACTGTCTCAGGAAGCCTAACTCCATGCTGTGCTGGTGCAGGATGGCCCTGGGTTGGACATGGGTTTGGGCACCCAGGAGCTGATGGAGAGAGATCGGAGCTGGCGAGCCACGTGTGGGCACGTGCATGTGCACGGGGGGAGCGTGGCTGTGCGTATTAGCAGGCCCTTAAATCAACACAGCACTTCAGACAGGAAGGAAATAGGCTTTGCCGACGGCAGGAGCGGCACTTGCTTTGTGCACATTACAGAACATCAGGAAAATGTCAAATTTACATAAAAATGATACAAACTCATTGGAAGAAACATGCATCCAATTATCGGCCCCAGCGCTGGCACGGCTCCGCAGCCAGAGGCTGGCTGGCCGGCTGGCTGCAAGGGACCCAGCCCCGGGGTACGCATTTCATCTCTGGGTGTTTAACATGAAAGCAACAAACAGCTCTGGGTCTGCTGGCTGCCCCTCTTGCCCACTCCCTCCTGCCAGCCACCCACCGAGTTCCTGCCACACAGCCTGCGCATGTCGGATGCAGGCAATGGGTGGCAGTACCTGGTCATGGCAGAGTGTGGGTTTGGTCCTGCTCCTGCCAGCGCACTTTCTCTCCTTCCTTCTCCCACCTATTCCAGAAAATGGCCACGGGAATCCCCAGCACTGTGAGAAGCCACATCTGACGCATCTCTCCTGCTGTGGGCAGGAATGTGGCAGTGTAGGCCAGGCACAACAGCCTGCATTTACCCTGGGTCTGGGGACATGAGGCTGGACATGGGGACATGGGCAGGGGTGTCCACAGTGGGTGTCCTCCACCTGTGCCTGCTCCCTGTCCATGCTGGCATCCCACCTAGGATTGATGGCACATCCTGCAGCCTCTTCCCGGCACACTGAACGCTACGTTTCTATCCTTGCCGCCTGCTGGGATTGATGTCTCACTGAGCGCAGGCAGCAGCCATAACTCATGCCCAGCAGCCAGGCTCCCAGCTCGTTTCTCACAGGGCACCGTCACCACTTGAGATACAGCTTTGCCTTGTGTTGGGACACCTCAGCAATGAGAGATCAGGATGGGGGGGGGACACAGATGAGGACAGGGGACAAATCTCTCTCCAAGCATCCCATGGGCTGTCAGCCCTGACGCATCCACATTCATCCCACCAGCTGCCTCCATCCCTGGCAGTGGGTTGGAAGTGGGGTATATGTAGTCCCCAGGGAGGGACGCTGGAGTCCTGGCCGGGAATAGAGGGTGTCACTGCAGCTGGGATTCCCTGCTCCACACCAGCCAGCTGGTGCCCAGGCTGCAGTGCAGGGGGGAGGCGGATGAGCTGTTAATTACAGGTGCTGCTTGGCTGGTGCAGCGCGTCTCTGCTGCTTGGCTGGCAGAGCCGTGCGGCGGGTGACACACTCCATGATAAATTGATATCCCGTTTAGCATCAATTTTCCCTTCTCTGGTGGCAGACAGCTGTGCTAATGGGATGGGACAAGTGAAAATGAAATAACAGGCCCTGAGCACACCGGCACGCATCGCACCACTAGCCTTTCTGTGCATGGCTGTCGCTCCCTGAGAGACAGGCGGGACCCCATGCACCCTGGGGTGGGAGAACCATGGGGCTGGCAGCCTACAGGCAGGGCTGCCTTCACCCCCCTGTCAGCGCTCTCAGATGCTGTGGCCCACCCAGGGCAGGTTTGTGACATGTGGTGTGCCAGTGTTTGGTACTGCCACTGAGCCAGGTGTTGGTAGAGCACCCCACGGCTGCCTGGGGGGAGCTGTGCTTTGAGGATAGCATTGGAAGAGGTTGCAGTGTGCCCAGCCCTCAGTGGTCAGGACAGGGGGTCCTGGTGTCTGTGTCTGTTTGGTGTTTGCAATGCATTGAGAGGGTGGTGCCTTAGCATGTTTCGTATTTATAGCGCAGCACATAACAAGGAGCCAGAGAAGCAGTTGCTTGGCACTTGGTGCCCATGCTATGTTGAGTGTTTGCAATGCACACAATGCCCAGGCTGATGGATCCCCAGTGCCTGCTCCAGGTTTTGTGTATGCAATATCCCATAGCCATTTGTACCTACACTGAACAATCTTTTCAGTGTGCTCAGCGTCAGCCATGTGCTCATTATCAGGAGTGTATTTGTCAAATTAGTGCCTGCAGTGCATTTGCCATCATGGTGTGTGCAGCACTTGATGCCCACGGTTTGCTTGATAACTGCAGAGTGCTCAGCACTTAATACCTGTGGCATCATTGTTATTTGCACAGTGCTCCCACTCAGTGTCAGCAGTGCTCAGTATGCACGGGTGTGCCCGGGGTGTGGGACCTGACACTGCTGATGTCTCCAGCACCTTCAGCCCTTGGTGTCATCTGTGCCATTCATGTTTGCCAAGTGCTCAACAATCTCTACAGGCAGTGTTTCATATTCAAGGTGTGCTCAGTGCCTGTTAGATTTGGCATTTGCAGCACAGTCAGTGCTCACACCAGCCTGCTCTCTGCGGTGTGCCCGGTGTTTTGGCTCCCATGGCGTGATCAGTGATCAGAGCAGACTTCTGGCACTGTGGTCGGTGCTCAGTGCCAGTGCTGTGTGCAGTGCTTGCAGTAGGCTCAGCTCCTGCTGCCCACATGCTCTCTGCTCACTCCTGCAGGTGTGTGCTCTTGCTATGTGCCCCCAGCTCCCGAAACGCTGCTTGCTTGGTGTGTGCTTTACAGTCGCAGCCCATGGTGTGGTTGGTACAAGTTTCCTGATGCTTTGCTATTTACAGATCTTGCGGCACAGCGTTAGTGGTGTTTCTGCTATTTAGCTTGTGCTTGGTGCCAGATGTCAGCTCTCTTTGGAGCGGCACCATGCTCTGTGTGCACTGCTAGTGCCGGCTCTCACATTAGCAGTGTTGTCGGCCAGTGCTTTCCCTGCGAGTCTCATGCTGCACCACGTCCAGCATTCACAGCCTGCTGTACATCCCATGTTCACAGCGCAGTTTTCAGTGCCTGTGGCACACATGGCACTAGCAGTGCCCTCAATGCTTGGCATGAGCTGTGGGTTTGCAGGCAGCTGGCACTTGGTGCCTGAAGGTCACATTTGGGATTGATGCTTCCAAGATGCTCATCAGTCAGATGCTTCCCCTATTCACAGCATGGTCAGGATGAAGCCCAGCAAGGTGTTTGTTGTTTGCAGTGTGCTTCACACTTGGTGCCAGCGGCATGCCTGGAGTTCGCAGCACATGGGTTGCTGAAGGTGCCTAGTTCCTCATTGCCTGACACGGCACAGGCAGTGCAATAGCTGTTACCCATGTATTCTGCAGCAAGTGGTACCCTCTGTGCCGTCAGCACTGGTGGCCCATGCTGGGTTTGATTGATATGGTGTGCTTGGCAGCCAGCTGTGCATCGTGCCCACGGTGCACACAGCCCCAGGGCCTGATGCCGGGCTGGATCCCAGCCCCAGGAGCTGGGCTATGGAACTTGCATCAGCACTCCCAGCAGCCTCCTCTGAATTTCCGCTCCCCCCTGCAGACCCAGTCTGGTCTCCACTTCTCTGCCAGCCACCGAGGGGCAGTCCTGGCTTGTACCCCAGCTGCTTCACCCGGAAGCCTGGGAAGGGCACGCAGGGTGCCCCTGCTGCACTTGCCTTTGGTGGGGCTGTGGCATTGAGGTTGAGGTTTTAATCACACAGATGTCAGGAAATGGGGAGCGATGGTTCCCATGGTAACGCTAACTCTGCCCCTTGCCCGCGGCGCTGCGGCTGTGCGTGCACAGGGCCATCATGGGCACCATGCAGCTGAGCTACGGCTGCTCGGGGAACCATAACTTCCCATCTCCTGACTTGGGCGCATTTAAAACCTCAGCTGAGGCAGCTCTGCTGGCAGTTTATGGCTCTGTTGGTTTTAGGAAAGGCAATAGGGAGGCAGAAGCCTCATGGGCAAAGTGCTGTGGATGGGGCAACAGGAGCTGTCCAGGGTATCTTGTGTCCAGGAAGAGGTGCCGAGCAATGCCTGGGTGCTGGTGGCTGCAGGGGACAGGGCAGGACAGGGCCTGCAGGCACAGGCCACCATGAGGGAACAGCTGGGTGATGTCTCTCGGAGCATGAAGAACAGATCCGCATGCTTTGCTGGCTGGGCATGCTCCCATCCGGCTCCTCACATCCCTCTGGGCCAGGGCTGAGACGGCGGAGCAGCAGTGGGTGGGAGCTGCCTGTGCAAGTGATGCTGGCGTGCCAGCATTACCTGTGCCCTGCACCCGGGATACTTCCAGGTTGCACCTCTCCAGAGGTGCCTAGAGAGCCTGGTGATGGGATCCCTGCCACTGTTGTGCTGGGCTCCAGCCCTGTGGCATTGATCACACTTCTGCTCCCATGACAATGCAGGAGAGACCTGCTCCCTGGCGCAGAAACTGGGCTGTTCAGAGTGGGATGGCCTCCTGGCACACCACAGCAAGGCTGCATCCATCTGCATCCTGCCCCACCGGCACAGCTCTGGGCATGTCCCCTTGGCTATGAGATTCCCTCCCAGCTGTGCAAGCTGTGCCTGTACAGCTGTGTTCAGCAACATCCCTGCTCAGGCATGCAGCTGTGCATGCAGGCATGCCAGGCCTGTAGTGTGCACTGGGGCTGGCACTGTCAAGGCAGGACAGGGATGTCCTGCTGGTGTTCAGGGACTACACACTGTGGCTGGGGCTCACCCCAGCAGGGACCCCAGTGCTGTGGGGGCTTCCCACTGCTGGAAGCAGGGTGGTCCCCCAGGCTCATCTCAGTTCATCCATCGGAGCATCACCTTCCCATGAGTCAGAAACTGCAGGTGGGCTGCCTTGGGGTCAGTCCCTTGGTTGCTTGCATCAATTCCTTTTTCCCTGGTGGTCTCTTGGCCTGGTTTATGATAAGGGAGGACAATGGCCAAGGTGGGCTGCCTGCCCTCCAGTCACTTTTGCCTCATTGTCACTTGAGAAGGAGAGAAACAGGGGAGTGTCCTGCTCACAGCAGGGCCAAGGAAGGCTTGACCATCTCTGACAGTGCTGGCTGGAGCATCTCTCAGCCCCATTGCTGACCTGCCTGCCTAACTGCTGCAGCTCCCATAATGTATTCATCCCAGGGTGCCCTGGTACAGCTGCAATATCATTATTGGAGTTTATTACACCATTAGCTTTAAAGTTTTATAAACCACTAGGCAGGTGACAAGTGGTGGAGGGGGTGACTCAGGCTGCGGGCAGAGGGGCTGTGCAAGGACAGCGCTGGGGACCGTCCCAGCAGGGTGCTGAGCAAAGTTTCCCTGCCGTGCTGGTGCTTTCGCTAGCGGTGCAAGCCCAGCAGCATCCCAAGCACATGCCCTGCTGCCAAGCTGCTCAGCGCAGCCACGTGCGAGCCTGCCCGGCTCTCTCCTCAAGATGGCAAGGACCAGGGAGGATCAAGCAGCTGCAGCAATAAGAGGCTATAAAAACAAACGAGTATCTCTGCACGCTGCAGCAGTGGCTCCCAGGATGTCTTCCAGCTCCCAAGAGCAGGAGGGACCATGCTCACCCCAGCACCCATGTGCGGGAGCAGGGCTCCTGCTGCTCTCTGCGGCCGCTCTCCGGTCACGTCTGCGATGGCCCCTCCAGCCACAGGGGATGCTCCGAGGGCATCGAGTCCATTTCCTTCTCTCCTCCCACTCAGGCCTGGAGGGCAGCATTAGCCAAGCCTGACCTCCTGCTGGCCACAGGCCAGCGAGCACTGCCGGACACAGAGCCTGGAGACAGGTGCTGGGCTGAGCATCGTCCTGGGGATGCTGAACACCTTCTGTGCCCATCCTGCTGGGAAGGGGGCTCTTCTCTATGGATTTGGGAGGCTTATAGTTGTGTTTTCTTTCTGTGAGGATGTTTAAGTGATGTGATCAAGTGGCTGGCTCAGTTTGAGGGTGATTTGTACTGACAGGGTCAGAGCAGGACACGGATCAGGGATGCTGGTCACTGCTGCTCCTCTTGCAGCAGGTCCATGGCAAGTCAGATGAAGACCAGGAGCAAGCAGGGGCTGCTGTGCATGGGTGGGCAGTCCACAGAAGCCGCTGCCTGCTGCCACTCCCTGGGCGTGGGGACAGGGGCTGCCTGGAATGGGAGCACAGCTGCTCACCTCAGAAGGACAACCTGCTGCCCAGGGATAAGTACCATGGAATCAGCCTGGGCCCAGCACAGACCCTCTTCTCCTGTGAACCAGGCTTGCTTTTGACCCATTATCCCATTAGGAGTCTGTGGGGTTTAACCCGGCTCTGACGTGGGCAGACATTGTCCTCTCTGCCATGGTGAAGTTCTACGCCCAGATCCTACTGCAACCCACTCCTTAAATTCTTGGAGGCAGGATCCCAAAAGCCACATAAACCCAGTGCTGTTTTTCTGGCAACAGCAAAGGTGTCCAGGGCATCTTGTGCGAGCTTGTGCACGCAGCTTACAAAACAGACTTTGTAATTGAGGTTTTGCGCTTAATGAAGGAATAAATTGAACGGGAGTGTTGTCCTTAATTGGGGTGTTACATTAATTAAGGTATTGCACTTAATTGGGGTAAAGCATTTAATAAGGTATTGTTTTTAATGGGGATAGTTTATGTAAATGGGATCAGTGCGTTAATGGGGTGCTGCACCACCAATGCATCTGCCAGCCCTGGCAGACACGTCATCTGTCACTGTGGGCTAAACCGAGCATCAGATCCCTGCATGTGAGGGAGGCCAGCGCAGACACGGCCTGCTCACAGGACCAGGGCCAGCAGAAAGGCTTGTCTGCAATGGCAGAGCTGCCTTCCTCCCCATCCCAGCACCGTGTGGCTGGTAACAATTTTCATAGTGATGGCTCTGCTCCCTACTTTGGTGCGTATGGCTCCTTCCCACCATTCTCAGCCCTGCCGCTCATCATGGGCACAAGACAGCCAGAGGTTTCAGTGAGTGGGGTGCAGGCAGCATTACTGCTCCCGTGGCCACCCCACAGGCAGCTTCACGGTGGACGGTGACGCCCAGCATGCTTTTCACACCATCGCCAGCCCTGCTCTCCTGTAATTAGAGTGGATATCTTGTCATCCCAGATCTCCCCACAGATGAGGTGTTCACTGCCCTCACCGTGGACCCTGACCTGCCGGCCGAGCACCATCAGCGTGCTGTGCCGGGGAGGCTGCGGGAGGAGGCAGTGCTTGTTAAGCCGACGTGTTTCAAAGGGTCTCGGAGGATCCGACTGGTGTGAGGCAGAGCTGAGTGCTGCGGCCAGCTGGGCTTTGCAGTCACGTTTCCTTCAATTAGATCAAAATTAATGATCGCCCTAGATCCACTTCCCTCCAGGCACGGGGCTGCGGCCAGCACTGGCTCTGAAGCGCATGGAGCTGGCAAGGAAGATGCGGCAGCCGGCTCACGGGCTTGAGCTGGCGGCAGAAATACACAGAAAGCAGGGTCCATGTCCCGTCCAGCTTGGACAAGCACAGCATCAGGTGGGGCTGCCTCCTGGGGGTCTCCCCTTGAGCAGCCTGTGGCTGTAACTGTCCCACCACCTGTGTCCCCCACCCTCCTGGGCTGCCCAGCCATGGCATCCTTTGGTCCCTGGGGTTGATCCCCTGTTCCCCCACCGAAGAGCCGCTGCCTCGCAGCGTGGCTGGGATGGTGGGCTCACTGCAGCGGCACAGCGCCAGTGCAAGAGCATGGCAGGAGGTTGACTGAGTGCTGGTACAGCAAGGAATTGATCCATTGGCTCAATGACAAGATAGGAAAAGCCCAACCAAACCCTCATCTGGATCAGCCTAAGCATAGAAAGGACAGCATCTAAGTCTGGCAGGGATGAATCATGATGAGGGTGCTGGGGGGCAGCACAGCAGGATCAGTCCCACCAGGCACCCCTCCAGGCTGTGGGCCAGTTTCTCCCATGTAGAGACGCCACCTAACGCCACCTAACTCCCGCTGCCTTCTACAGTGTGTCAGGGCTCTGATGCTACAGAAAGCCCCTCCTTTGTGCTCTGTAATTTTGTCTACAGATGCAGCCTCTTAGCCTCTTCTGCTCTTGCCCAAGCTCCCAGTGCCTCCAGCCAGTCTCCAGCGCTGCTCTCTGTTATTGCCATCCTCTCTACTCTTTCCAATTAGTTTGGATTTTTCCTGACATGTGGTCCAGGACCAGGCACGGAGCTCCCACCGAGGCCTTGCCAACAGCAAGTGTTTCAGATTCCCTGCAAATAACGCTCCTTCTCACACAGCCTTGATCAATGTCCTGCTTTCCACCAACCTCAGTGCAGTTGCAGGGCAGCTAGATATCCTATATATTAAACTGGCAGATCCCATATCCCAAATGAAGGAGGTTTCTCCTGATTTTCCCTAGCTTTTCCAAGCCAACTGCCTGGCTGCTGGGCATCTGAAAATGCAGCTTCTGCACGCACAAACAATGGCACCTGCACTGTGTGTCCTTTCTGGGGTGTTCTGACCCTCTGCATGCCTTGTTTATCCGTCTGAGTCTGCTCTGGGTGTTGATGCTAAACTCAGACATGCCAATGGTGCTGCCCACTGCCGATGAGGGCTGTGCCCTGCCGCCTGCCCGCTTGGCAGCCCGGCCCTCTGGCTGCTCGCCCTCCACTCGCTGGGCAGATTTGCTTCCCGCCCCAGCCCAGCTCTTGGCACTTGTCCTTTTGAATTGTATCTGATTGTTTTCAGGCCATTTCTCCGATTTGTCAACATCATTTCATATTCCAGCCCTGTCTTCTCCAGCACTCGCAGCTTCCCCCCGTCATCTGAGTGTAGTGCGTGGGCTCTGCGCCAAGCCCCTGCTGCTCATCATTCCCCTGGGATGGGGGGCTTTGGAGTAAGCAGAGGGACCCCCCTCTCCCAATCCGATTGCGAGCCCTTGGTTGATTTCCCTGTCTTGCCAGCTCGCTTGCATGGTAGGTAGTGAAGTTGGCACCCTGGAGCCAGGGATATTGGTCTTCTCTTGGCTGTTAGCATCAAACCCAAGAGATGAATATGGGAGCACCCATGGCAAGACAGGCTCTGCAGCTGCTTGTGGCCGGGTACAGGGGCAGATGAGCCTCGCTGCATGCCACAGAGTCCCTCCTTGTGGCCTTATGCCCCCCATGTGCAGGTGTGCAGTGCTCAGATATAGGTGGAAGGCTCCAATGCAGAACTGTGGGCTGTAGACATGCTGCTGAGCGGCCATTCCCAACTGGTGCTGTGCTGGCTGCCTTGTCTGGTCCCAGGAGAAAGTGGTCCCTGAGCCCTGCTGCCTCCCCTTCCAGCCATGCTACTGCTCTGCTCCCTGCCTCTCCAGCCCAGTGTCTCTCCTGGCATGCCCCCTCCCCAGGTGCTCCCTGGTTGTGAAGCCTTCCCCACTCCTTGGCATGCAGGAGACCTGCAACCGCAGGTGGTGATGGGGCCCTTGGGTACCACTCACTTGGGCAGCTTGATCCCAACCCAGTGCTGTGCCTTTGGTCATCCTGAAAGGGAATGGCCAGGCAGAAGCAGGGCACAGCAGAGGGGCAGGAGAAGACATATCTTTTTGGCCACACAGGAGGGGACCATGCTGAGAGGTGTCCCAGCCAAGGTGGCAGTTGCTAATGGAGCAGAAGATGTCCAGAGAGAGGTGGGGTCTGTGGTCCCTGTGGTGTGGGGGCAAGGGCTGTGTAGGCAGCTGGGAGACAGACAGTCCTGCTCCCATGCCATGTCCATGCCATGGCTCCTGCCAATCTCACACTCACACAGATCATCTTGCCCCGTACCTCAGGATCTGCGTTTACAGGGTGGACCTGCATGTCAGATCCCCAATGCCCTCACACCCCTCACCACCACAGCATGGAGAGATGCAGGGAGGAACACTGCACCAGGCACTGCAAACCAAACACCCATTGCCAGTCATTGCCTTGTACGAAGAGCCTTCTTTGTCACAGGATCAGGCCCTTGCTCTCCAGTCTTTGAAGGGCCAAGCATCCCTGTGGGGCTAAGCCGTGTGGAAGCAGCTCATGGCTTGTGTCTGCGTGTCCGTGGCCACCCGTGGTGGTAGCGGTGTTTGGGCGCCTGCCCAGCCCACTCCCCACCGTGCCTCTCCGAGCTGGGGATGCAGGGCTGGCACGTGCACACTGTATCCGCCAGGCAGGGCAAAGCGGGCGGCTGGGGCTGTGCGTGCTCACTGCCGGAGGCAGCCTATCATGCTGTATTGACCCGCACAGAGGCAGGAACATGTGTGCCATGCACAGATCGATGGGAAGATTGAAGATGTGTGTGTGCTTGCCGGACGACTGGGGAAAGCTTTGCCGTTGGCATCGGCAGCACAGTGAAGGTCACACTGACCTGCGGCGCAGTCCCCAGGGAGAGGCGAGGTCTGTTGTTGAGCTCACGAGGGGCTGTCTCTTCATTGTCCTCCAGGGACCCCCGCTTCCCAGCCAGGCATGCGCCTCCCCAGCAGAGCCGTGTCTTCTGGGGGAGGGTACCCAGTGCTGGGCTTGTTCTGGAGGTGGGGAGCTGATGTTTCCCCCACCACTGCGTCACTAGGCAAGGTTGCAGAGGGTTACTTGGCTTGCGGGTGAGGGGTCCGGCTCAGCAGTTGTAGCAGAGCTAACCCTCTGTCATCAGCTGGGGAAACTGAGGCAGGAAGCTTGGAGAGATCACGACTTGCTGGCAGAAAGTGTGTGTGGGGAGCCACCTGATCCAGGCACCAAGTGGCTCTGTAGCTGGCGCCACAGGGTGAACCCCTTAACCTCGTCACAGCTCTAACCCGACTGAACGATGCAGGCAGAGCCTCACTTCTGTAGGCAGGAAGGGGCAGTAGGACACCCCGGGTCTCTTGCTGCCACGGGAGCTGAGTCCTGCGTGGGGCTATGCACAGGGACAGATGGAGGCGAGTGTGCCTGGAGAGAGCAGAGCAAGACCCGAGGAGGGGCAGGGTCTCAGCAGGGCAGGAGGAGGTGAGGGGGATCCCGGCTCAGCCTTTCTACCAGAGCCGGTCACTGCCTGAAGTGACCCCGCTTCTTGTGGTCTGCCCTGGGGAACCGCGGGGCTCAGCGTGCGGCACACTGGGGCCGGGGGGCAGGAATGGAGCTGTGGGAACCCAGTCCGGGCGCACAGCAAGCGCAGAGGGGAGGGGAGCGGTGGGCACGGGGTGTGTGTGCTGGTGCTGCCGCCCTCGTGGCTCCGGGACACCGAGGAGCACGTAGTGTGGGTGGGGGTGCACCCCCGGCCCCGTCTTCAGCCTCGCTCAGGCGGTGGCTTGGCGGCCGGGTCTCGGCGGGGCCGGGACCAGGACCGACGGGTCCCGGCGCTCGCCGGCTCGGGGCGCGGCGGGCCGTGGCAGGGAGGCGGTTAACGGCCAGGGAGCCGCTGAGGCAGGA
>JANHGB010044533.1:0-18437 GCA_026283785.1 Coracopsis vasa
GTCATCAGCGCGCTTGTAGTAAGCGTGGGTAAAGCCCTTCCCAAAATCTTCGTTCGCGAAGTCAAGCCATCATCATAGGACAGCAAATAAACAGTAATTTTTGCATATCCTTTCTTTTTAAGTAACTTGCTTTAAAAGTAGAGAAATTAGAAGAAAGAGAAAAAAAAGGAAGTTAAAATAGTTGAAATCACACAGCGTCCTAGCTTTCAAACTTGTTTAAAAATCTGCACAAAATATTGTAGTCAAAGGAAAAGACATTACTATGTAATGAATTTAATTAACTTTGAATTTCCTAATTAGCAATAAAAAGATATTTGAAACTAAAAATATAGTATTTCAAAAACATTTCAAGAAAAACAAACTAATGTATTAATCCATAATATATTTATCATCTCTGTTAAACAAACAACTACCCACTAACCCATCCCTGGAAAACTATGACCTCCCTTACTCTTGAAATCGTGACATACAAATCACCCTGAAGCCTTGTTTTAAATCAGGCTAATTATGTTTTCATGGGCATAACATCCTGGCAGATTGCTTTCAAAAAGATGTGTGAAGAGGGCAGTAAAAGATGGCACACTGAAGGTCACCTATGCCTTATTGAAACGCCCATCTTTATCATCTCACCAGACTGAGGTAATATACTTTTAACTTTCCGTTGAAACTGCAGCCACTTTCAAGACCATTTTCAGAAGAAATATGTATGAGCATACTTTATGACATAAGCAAAAAAATATGAAAATAAAAATATTTATCTGAGTACTGGGAAGATTTTTAATATTTCACCCACAGCAAATAAACGTTAACATTTCTGTGGTGCTTCAGTTAATAATTTTGCTTTATTGTCTGCGATTAAGCTGTATTTGCTGCTTTACAAGGAGTGTCTGCTGGTCACTTCATTAAATATTTTCAAAGCACTTTGTAATTTTTACATGAGAAGTATGTTTTTTGAGTAATAGAACCAAAGAATAAAATTATATTCATCTCTGTTCAGCAGAAATTTATGGAAATGCATTTTTGTTTGCCTTCCATCATAGTTTTCAGAGGTAAAGGTTTTCAGGAGTGTATCAGGTAGGCGACTGTGCAATGTGACAACAGAGCACTAAAGCAATGTATTTTTCCAGTTGCTGTCTATTAACAACAGTGTTTATCTGGTTCCGTATACATTTCTATATCAATAATGTACTTTGGCCTCAGTCTTTACTTCAAGTATCTCCACAGCAGTTTCTTCCATGTTCTTTTAAAGATCATTTTGTGTGCAACAAATGAATGGAAAAGGTAGAATTCTGAACTTTCTTCATTATACTGTTACCAAACTTGATAAACAAATACTTAATACTTTGGCATTCCACAGGTGTTTAAATTCTGAATTTATCTTAGGACAAATGTGGAATGTGTTAAATAGTTAATAACAAGTTTGTAATTCCTCACTATTTAGACTTCTTCAAAATTTTAGGCTCATTTTACTCTCTTTGCCACTGTGGACGGGAGATTTCCCAGTTTTATTCGCAAACATTAAAATTCTAAAATTCTTCAAGTTACGCTCATATACAGAAGCAAAGATAAGATCAGTTTATATATCAGTCCTAAAACCCCAGGAAGTGTGTGAATGCAAAGAAATGAAGTAATATGAACAAAAACTACAAAAAAATAAGAAGCATATAATACACACAGACAAAGCAATAAATAAGTATAAGCAAAAGCCTTATAATAATAAAAATATACCCCAACAATTACTTTTATTTCCCAAAGGATCTGGTAACCTGTAGGAATAGTGTATCTCATCTTGTACTTGATCTCATGTATCCTTAGCATAGGCACATATCAAAAGCCACTGCTTTAGAATTTTATTCCAAAGATGACTAATTATATTTTTAAATGTTTCCTTTTATCAGATCACATTATCTACTTTCCTGACTTCTCCTGACTTCTTCTACAGTAACTAAGAATGTTGACATTCACAGGATAAATATCAATCAAAAAACTGGGCAATCTGTATTTCTCAGAAATTTTGGTTTAGAATACATAGGCTTAAGGAGAAAGGTTTTTGCTGTGCAGTCTTTCTATGAAGAGTCATTTCACACCTATGAACATCTAAAACATAGCAGCAGTTGTAGCAGAAGATTGGACCATTTAAAGAACACAGAGGCCAATCTCTCTCTTCACTGCCTTTGGCAGGCTGCTGTCACAGTCCTGACAACCACACCAGACTTTATAAAAGGCTTGTTCAGGCAATTGTCAATAAGATGTTGCGTTTCTCACTTCAGCTCATTGGTTCCCAATGCATTCACATTATTGCTACATAAAATTCATGTGCTACTAAACCTGAGGACTTTTCTGGTAGCTCACATGAACAGGCTTGATGTGCTGTCTCTTCTTTCAAGTGAACCACAACTTATACCTAGCATTTCTGTGAGCAGCAGAGGAAGGAAAAGCTGAAGACTATAGCATGATTTTTCCTGGCCATTGGAGCAGACTGAGAGACTCTTGTACCACCACTTTCTGTTCTACTGATTTTCCATGAAAATGTGTCTGGATTGCAGAGCCACTTTCCCCAAGCACTGAATTTAATGAAAATTATTTGGAGAAATAGGCAGAGAAGGAAAAGAAACAAACATAAAATGAAAGCAAGAAAAAAGAATTAACTTCTAAATACTTTTTTCCCTTCCTCAGTACATTTCCTTTGTTTTTTATTAATAAGATATTTAATTAAACCTGCTTTTTGTTCCCTGCACAGCCATTTTGTTCCTAGGACTCTTCTATGATTAAGTATTACTTCTGACAAGAAGTTAATGAGGCTGGCAGCAGTATTATGAGCCTGCATGGAAATATGAGAAGACATAGCTTACACCATTGGCCCTGAGTAGACCAAATTTCAATACCTGTTTACACAATCGCTTGCATTAAACACTGGAGAAATGTGGTTTCCTATGTCCATACAAACAAATCTTGTCTTCTTGGATATGGAGTAACTCAGTACTATTCAAAGAAGAGCTGTCAGGTTAATCCATCCTCTATTGAATTAAAATGCTTGGAAAGCAGGGGCAAAGTATTAATATAGGGAAGGAATAACTTTACTGCAATGTTTTGGTAGGAAGGAGGTAGGAAGGGAGAAACATGTCCCTGTCTTACATTATTTCAGGCAGAAACAAAAAAAAACACTCAAGATGTAGAAATATATATCATATAGGCCCAGACTCAGCAAACATTCTTATCTTAAAAGGCCTATCTACCAAGTACTTAACTTGAAGTCAGCTAAGATTTAGAGCTTTTAAAATAGAAGCGTTTAATTCCCTTATTCCCTTCATAAACTGTTATTGTTTTTTTTTTAGTTTGCTTGATCTACAAAGGGTGATACTACAGCAGAATGAATAACTCCTGAAGTGCAGAACTGCCAGTGCTGATTCATATATTGAATTCCTGCAAAGCTATTTTATTGATACTAATATGTGTAATACATTCCGCAAAGCAGTAGTGCTAGGCTCAATTTTTACCATTTTACCATTCTTAACCTAAGATGCTGTTTTATAGATTTATTCTTTGAACATTACACAAAAATCAATCATCTATGTAATATGTTAAAGGTTACATGTTTTTCCTGGGGTCAGTACAATTCAGTGCTGACAACAATTAAGTAACCTTAATGTCTAGTTTTTCATTGCCTGTTATTTTTACTAAGTAGCATATTCAGAGGGCATTTATTACATTTAAATTCATTGGCTCAAAATACTCTCTCGAGACTGATCTTTAAAATGATATGCATATTTTCCATGCACAATTGTAAAGAAACACTGCCCTCTTCTGTCAAAACAGGATGAATCTCCGTAGAGGCAGGTTTATTTTGGAAAATGAAACTGGATTAGACAGATTAAAAAATATTAGTTTATATAGAAATAAAAGACTATGTGATATTGAAATATTTTTTTTAATTCTTTCTACTCAATCAGTAACATTCTCTTTTCCACAGTTCATAGAGATATTTCAGAGCACTTACAAACATGGACACATATTGCAACAGTTTTGTTTTGTAAACAAGCACATCAAATTCTTCAGTTACTTTCATGTGTGAGTAGCTTTACATATGGCAGCAAATTCACAAATCCAAATTCTAATTTTGTTCTTGTTTAGAGAAGATTTCTGATTCTGTGATTTCTGACCAACATGGGCATGATAATTTTTTTGGCACCTTTATCCATTTACCTAAAATTTGTAATATTTTGTTTTCTCAGGGCAGAGGAAGTGGTATACTTAAAAGTCTTGCAAAAACCTGATAGCTTCACCAGCATTCAAAAATGCAGAAATATTTCAATAGAAAGCATTCTTTCATTTTCAAAACTTGCATCATTATTTTTCATTCACTTGAATACCCACTGTCTAAGCTGTGTAACTGATATTATTATGAGCTTATATTTAAGACTAACTGACCTGTTAAGATAGTGATAATATCCTTTCTTTTTTAAAAAAAAAAAAAAAGGAAGGAGAGCAAATTCAATAAAAACACATGCAGCACCACATGCTACCATGAGAAGGCTGTATACAGCTAATGTAATTGAACAGTCTTACTCTTTAAAACCCACCATTCTAGTATTTCCTCACTGGTGGAGTTATCATGCCCTCATGTAAAAGCCAGCAGCTCTTTTCTAATCTGCTCTGCTCTCTGAAACAAGAAACTGAACATACCACAGATAAACTTTCTGAGCTTGGAGGGTGTTTCTGTCTGTTTCCTTCTGCAACTGTTAAGAAAATAATCTCTTCACGAGTGAGAAGAAAAATTACCCCAGCATATTTTTCTCTTTATTTAGAAAGACAAAGCAATACCCCCCCAACAAAACCCCACGAACTAACACTGTTGGCCTCCTGGAGCATTTCAATAACAGTTATTATCACAGTGATCAACACAAGTAGAAAAAAAAATCGTCACTGCTTTTTGCTGAGGAAAATAAATAACAAAAATTAGCTTTACACACAAAAAATTTGTACCTAAGACGCCTCTTAAAAATTATGGGAAAACCAAGACAATAAGGAAAAATGTAATGAGGTTTCACAAGCATTTATAAATTAATACCTAAATCAATTCTAGGTGATTTTGACACCTAACTTTATAATTTTCCATAATGCAATTTCCCCACTTTTCTGCATTAGATATTTTTGATGCAGTTTGTACCTCATTCCTTGAAAGAATTGAATTTAAATTCACTTAATAAATTTTGGAGACCTCATTGGTTCAAGGTATTCTAACAAAACACTTCACTTTCTCCAAAAGAGATGTATTTCATAAACTGTACATTTCTGCAGATGTGCACAAATACTGCTTGCCAACTTCAGGATCAGATTCTGGAAATTCAAACAGAAGGCTGTCCCAAACATCAAGTTCTCTACCAAAGCACATTTTAAAATTCCACAAAGACATTCTAATTCAAATTTCACAATAAAAATAAACACGTTTGATCAAATTTTCAGTAAAGGTCAATATTCATGTTGCAATCATGAATTTGAACACTTTTTCAACCAAAGGTAAGCAAATGAGATCAACTGAGTTTCCATTTAAGCACGTCATTTCAGGCTGGTCTAACACCAACCCAGGAAAAAGACATTTCAAATGTGTCTGGGTTTTAGCATGGGGTTTATTACTAGAATTTTTAAACCTACCTAAACTGTATGAATAAAACAACAGAATTTTCCTCCTGTATGTTTTTCTCCATATAATTGTACAACCCTCTATGTTTTGGTTGCTCACAAGCCCCCTGTGAGTCACAGATTACAGACTTTCAGAGAACTCAACAGAGAATACATATAAGGACAAAAGATGTCTTATTTTTCTGTTCTTTCTCTTGCTGTTTACAGCAGGTAGTGGGACTGTATTTTACCTCTTATAGTTTCATATGTCGTTCATTGCTGGACCTAAACATCACTTCCCTCCCACTGCGTCATAGGTCTGTAATATTACAGAGTTACATGAGGCCATGGAAACTAATTCTGAGCAGGATATAATATTAAAATTATATAATAATTATGTAATAATATAATATGTAATAATATATATAGTAATATATAAAATATAATTATATAATAATAATATCTTCTAAAATTTGTCTCCCATTAATCATGTCCATTAACATAAAAGCTTCATTAACTTGATACTTTAGCAGGACATTTCCTGTTAGCAGTCACTGAACAAATTATGACTGACACATGAATAATGATAAAAGCGACACAGTTATCATCCATAACTATACCTTCTACACTGGGCAGAACAGTAGCCGACTGCTGAAAATTATGTCTGAAAGATACAAGTAAAACAAAAGCAGAACCACAGCTTTACGTTTCACCTTAAATGCGCTGCTGAATCACCCAAACAGGGCAAAAGACTGGCTATCATTTCAAGTCAATGGCTTTCGTATTTTTACCCCCAGTCCTCTTCCCTCCATAATCCTTCATCAGAGGTACAGTTCAAAGCAAACCAGCAAGGTCCTACTGTAACCTTGCCTTCAACTCTTCCACAAAATAGTCTAATGCTTTGAAAGAGAAGGGGCTACTGTGAAGCTGATTTCAATGCTGAAAATAAATGCTCTTGATGTTTCAAGGTTTCTGAAGTAGAAAACCATGAGTTCCTAGGGAACAAGTGCCATCTTCCACATTGTGTACTTCAGCATTTATAAGATGTAAAACATTCTAGGATGTTAATTTTATGAAAAGTTATTCTTTACAACATATTCCTTGAAGAATATATTTGAACCCACAAGAACCAAAGGAGAAGAACAAAAATAAAAGAATATCACAGAAAGAAAAAATATACACATTCTCTTAATTTTTTAGACTTTAATTTTTTAGGCAATTTTTTTAGACATACTTTTATGGATAAGGATTGTAGAATTGGAATACATGCTAATACTAAATAATAAAAGAAATGGATTTGAAAGACGTCAGAAGAAATACGCGTATGATCAGAGAAATGGGGAAAACTAATACTGAAATAGCAAGAGAGGAGAGACAGCTGCATTTAAATTCAGGAAAGCTACAGACCCCATGCTGAAAACTATTTAGGCATTTGAAGGGGCTAGAGAGCACAAAGACAGTCTATATTTTTAAAAATCTGTGTAATGCTTTCGGGTTAAGAAAGCAAGCAAACAATAATGTGTCCATCTTCGGCCATTTAACCAAATCCTATCCATTGTAGGAAAGGCCAACAGGAAAAAAACCCAAAATACATAAGAGGTATGTAATGATAAAAACAAGAGTACAAGAGATCATGCCCTTGTCAGATTTAATATAATGCCTGCTACAACTTTCAGTAAAGATGTTCTTCAGTGTGATAAGGCTTAAGACATGATTGAAGTTTTTGTTGTTTCCCTACTCTTAAATGTCAGACTAAGGCAAGAGAGATACCTATGTCTAACAGACACAGAGTCTGTAAGATGGACAATTATTCAGCCAATGTAACAAAGAAAGATTTGCAATTGCAGACCTTTCTTATAAATAGCATTTCTTTATATAGCATGCCATACAGCACATTGGCAGCATAGAAATCTAAAGTCACTATTTTTAATAGGTGTCATAAAATTACTATATCACAAAGATCAGCCTTTTGGTGCCTATTAAATATTAACTCACAAAGTTAATTGAACTATTCATTTAAGTTTTCTTACCAGCTTCATTGAAGATATTGATACTGATCATCTTTTACAATTATGGATGTTATTCCATTACACCACTTTTTCTAGATTACCATGGAACTGTATATTGCTTTCCTCTATTAGAATTTCTAATCTAGAACTATGTTTTGGCAAATATCTACAGAATTTTACTTTGGAATGCTCCTAATCATTGAGAGTAACTAGAATACAAATAGTGAGGTATTTCTTAGTCAAATATGTTGAATAATTTATGAAAATACTTATTGGTCTGAGAGCGGTACAAAGTATTTAATGGTTTTAAAATAGCCATTTGTCTTGATTTGATCAATGTCTCTTTCTTTTGCTCAAATGGTTAAAGATGTTCCTTACATTTAATTTTCCAGTTATAGTTCTTCAGAGTATAAATTATCAATATATTCTCAGAAAAAAATCAGGTAATGGAAAGCCTCTCCATCTAATATCTGGAATGTGATCAAAATATTCATCATTAAATAGCTTGCATATCCCTCTCAAACTAGTTATACAATATAGGACATATGTGCTTTTATTTTAGGGCATTTCCTTTAGTTTAGCTATCTTACTTCACTACCTTCTCTTTCCCTCACTGTGTCTTTCAAAATCAATTTAGTAGTAATAGACAGATAAAGAGAATGGATCATATGTCCTGATTGATTCTGTGCTCAGACAAAATAGTTCTTTATTTATTTACAGCTTGCTGAGAAACTGTGGTATACAATCCTTACCCTCAGGGAAAGGTGATGAAAAAATTAGCTAGAATAATTGTAAAAAAAATATGCAGTGCATGCACTGCAAATACATATGCAAAATAGCTGAGTTTTTTCCACAAGAAAAAAAACAATTCTGACTCATGGACAATGGCTAAAATTTTCAAATTCCAAATCTAAACTTCAAGCTCCTATTGAGATAAAAAGGTAAGAAGAATGTATGTTCCTAATAGGAATGCATTAAATAAGTTGCTGCGATTTTATTAATGTATTCTTCATAGATTAAAATTATTTTTATGGCTTATAGAAGCAGAGACAATCTGGATATAATGTCTTACAGTGCATGTAGTCAATCAGAAGCAAACCACAGCCTGCATGAATCATGCAATGTTTGCTTGCTTACAATGGGTCTTTGCAGTAGTTCTGCAGGGAGAAACAAAAACAGGTTCCACAAAAACAAAATGTAGGGTTTGGGATCTGCTTTATTACTCAAGTATCTTAAAAATAGTATTTCTAGTGCTGTATGAGATTAGAATATTGCCTATGCTGAGACTTAACTAGATTTAGACTTAATTTTTCATTTGAAATGAGAGCTTAGCTGAATGATCATTGCCAATCGGACTTAACAGTTATTAAAGACTTTCAATTGGATAACTTCTTTGTAAGACTTCCCCTGTCTTTGAGGATGTGGTCATTCCTTCTCAGAAAACTTGTACAGCTCCCCACAGATTATAGGGCCACAGCAGTGGAGCAAAATGCCTTTGATGGTCCCATCTGTAAGTGTGCTTTTCCTGGTGACCTAATAAAACTGTGTTACTCAAGCAGCAAGAAAAATTCCCGGACTACAATTTCATAACTAAACAGGCAGCTTGAGAGCAGAAAAAGCCTCTTTTCTACTCTTGTGCCATGAACGGTTGGCTATAAAGGCTGTCTACTGTATTCAGAGCATTTTCTTGTCAAAAGATGATGATAAAAATTAAAAAAGTAAGCCTTGCCTTAGGTATGAGTATGTACCCTGCATTTCCCTTGTCAAAGGGTTTTGATTCTCACAGAGCTGCCTTTTAGACTGTCACAATTAAGTTTTAGAGCAATTTGTATGCATAAGTTGAAAATATTACTTTAAATTAACTTCCAGAAGCACTGTGATACAATCAACAGTGTGCTACATTGGGATGGAGAGCCCAGTTTAATTCTGGTTTTGCTATTGATCTGATGGGTAACCTTGAGCAACACATTTCACAACTGTGTGCTCCTATTAATCTTTTAATCTATTTAAACAGTAAGGTCTTGAGGAGGATATTGTCCCTTGCTTTGTGTTTGGTATTTAGCACAGTAGGACCAGCAGTAATATGCTGCTGCTGTTATTCATAAAACTAAACAACTAATATAAAAAAGCAAATAGGTCTAAGAGATCATACAGAGTTTCACAATTACTAAGGACAGAATAAGACCCAAAGGATTATTAGGTTTTACTATGCAGTGAGATTTAGACCAGACATTTTATAGGCAAAGTTAAACCTAGCTGCAAATTAATTTATAAACATACTGTCTTCTTATTACTATATTATTAAAAAAAATAATATAATCCTAGTAAGCAGTATAACATTTGTCCCCTGCCCCTTTAAGTTTATTTTCTAAGCTAAGAAATCAAAAGGTTGCCTCTTCCTCCTGGCTCACCCATCAGTCTTGAAAAGTCAAGCTGGGATCTGAAAATCAAATTAGATCCTTTCTATCTAAAGCATAATCAATACAAGTAATGACTACACTTTCAGAGCACTTGACATGCAGTCTACCACTGCTATTCATGCATGAACTATGTAATAAATTTGGGATCCTACCAGAACAACCCTTACTACTCATAGCAAAAATTGTTACCAGAACTGATAGAGAGGACCCAATTATTCGTTTGCATGCACACACTGCTATCTCTGCAGGGGAATCCAAGGAGAGCTGTTGGCTCATATGACAGAAATACATTGACAGTGAGAAGCTGCCAATTTTTATATATAGGCAAGTCACTTTTCTCACATATGCATGGTTAAAATTAGCATGTGCAATGCCATACAACATAGGCTAAATGTAAATGATTGCAAAGTAGTCCCTCAGGTTAGGCTTGCTTTAAGCAGAAAACATACAAATCATTCTTAACATACTAACTGCCTAATAACATGTATGAAACTATACTATGAAATAGAGTAGCCAAGAGAACCTGTGAAACTATATAAATGCTTTTATTAACAGCAGTTTTTCTATTTTGATGTTATTTTATTGGTGAATGTTGCCAATTCATTCAATGATGGAGTCTTATTTAGAATATCTTTTCTTACCAAAGACAGTGGTATTTCACCTCAATTTGTAACAAAACCAAAGATGAGCTTGTCTGAATAAATTGAAGGGCAGAGCTAAACGAAAAAGTACTTGATGAAAAAGAAAGAATACAGATAAGATAAAAATTAACACATTCTAGGAATACAAAATCCATTTCTGGCAATCTCAGTTTTAAATTGCTAACAAAAGAAATTTTACATTTATATTCTTTCTGAAGTGGTGTCATAAATAATAAACTGCAAGTGAAGAAGGTTGGTCCCTGACACTGTTTATTAAAACTTTATATAAAACTTTTTATTTTTTTTACATGCAGAGGAAGTTTGTGGCTATTTCTCATACTCTTCTGAATCCTTTCTTAGGAATACTGTTTTCTAAACTTTTTAGGGAGGGCCATATGGATATAGGGCTCAAACAGGCAGATTCTAAAGACTATGGCAACATCTGCCAGCTCAGTTTTTCCCTGCGTTAGTCTGATGTCATAACTCTTTACTTGGGTGAACCAGATCCTGTGAAGAGAGGAGAGACAGGGAATTAAAAATGACCAACAAAATAACACAAAGAAACACTTCAGCATACAAACACTGAGTATGGAACAGCTGCTATTCATCTGAGACTCTGTAGAATTATCCCATTCTCCATGATTCCCCAGGTTGGACAGGGCTTTCAGCAACCTGGTCTAGTGGAAGGTGTCCCTGCTTATGGCAGAGGGATTGAAACTAGATGATCTTTAAGATCCCTTGTAACCCAAACCATTCTGTGATTCTATTATTCTTCTGTCAGAATTTGTCCCTTACTTAACACTTAGTTTGAATATAGTTTTCCAAAGGTTTAGGTAATTTTATCTTCATGGGTCACTTTGATTTGCAGGAAGAATAAGTAAAACTCGGTAGATAGCTTTCTTGTGTCATATGATGTCATAATTCTTTTTTCCCATATTTGAGTATTTAAATGCTTTTTTTTTTTTCTGAATTTGTCTGCTTTTAATATTCCCTTTCCCAAATGCTACCATATTACTAACCCAATGGCACAGTAGAATTAAATTAACTTCACTAAAGCTTCATGTCCATTATTACACATCATTCTATTACCCACTTTTTAAAAGTGGATAGCTCAGCCTGGAAACTAGAGCCACGTCACATATTCTTTCTAGTTGGACATTGAACAGACATAAAACGGTTAAGGTTGGAAGGGATCTCTGGAGGTCATATGGTCCAAGCATCCTGCTCAAGCAGAGCTGACTAGTGCCTGGTGTTGCCCAAAAAAATATCCAGATGGCTTTTGAACAGCTCCAAGGATGAAGAATCTACAATCCCCCTGGGCAACCTGTCCCAGCTCTCAGTCACCCTCACAGTAAAAAGCATTTCCTGATGTCCGCATTCCTGTGCTTCTGTTTGTGCCCAGTGTGCCTTGTCCTGTCACTGGGCACCACTGAAAAGAGCCTGGAGGGGTCTTCTTTGCACCCTCTTTCTGGTGTTTATATACGTTGAGAAGATATTCCCCCTCAAGTGTTCTGTTCTCTAGGATAAACGGTTCCAAATCTCTCAGCCTTTCCTCACAGATGAGATGCTCCAGTCCCTTCATCATCTC
Source organism: Coracopsis vasa (assembly GCA_026283785.1). Classification (NCBI taxonomy): domain Eukaryota; kingdom Metazoa; phylum Chordata; class Aves; order Psittaciformes; family Psittacidae; genus Coracopsis; species Coracopsis vasa. Next base: position 12,278 of record JANHGB010044533.1, read on the forward strand.
AGCTCCCTATTACTGGACTCCTTCTATTATGTCCATGTCTCTCTTGTACTAAGGAACCCAGAACTGGGCACAGCACCCTACCTGTGGCTTGACCAGTGCAGAGCAGTGGGGAAGGATCACCTCCCTTCACTTGCTAGCAACACTAGTCTTAATGCAGCCCAGGATACCATTAGCCTTCTTTGCTGGAAGGGCACATTCTTGTCTCATTTTCAACCTGACGCCCACCAGGGATAGCAGCTCCTTTTCTGCAAAGCAGCTTTTCAGCCAGTTGGTATTAGAGGTGCTATTATCTTGCAGCATGCAGGAAGAATCCTAAGAAAATTCCCACAAAAAACATATTCATGGTAAAGAAAGAATTTATTATTTCTGCTAAATATTCTATTTCTGAACTCAGGCTGGAATCTGAATTGAAATATTACAATAGCACTAAATACTATACTTCTGATAGGTAAATAATGGGTACATTTTCAAATAAAAAACCCTGGTTAAAAAAAAAAACAACTAAAACCAAAAACAAACCAGGAATGCAAAGAAGAAATATACTGCTTGGGATAGTAAAACAATTTTGCAAACCCCAAAAGATTCCAAAAAAGTTTGTGTAAATTTCAGACCAACATCTAATCAGTTGGGTGCATATGTACTCTGAAGCATTTGACCTTTTGCCTGTCATTAGTTTATACCATCTTCCCCCACCATGGGAAACAGCAAGATGCCTATAAAAAATTTCCATCAGCAGCACTGAAGTCATTCTCTCCCCATGTGATGTCTCTGATTCAATGGCCATGGAAAGTTCCATAAGGTCATTAAGCCCCTGTAGTTTCTAGCATCCTTCAAATGCCACAGAAACCAAGATTCTATGGACCGATAAAATACTAGCCATTATCCTCAACTTCTGTGCTACTCATGTCTTGCTTTTGACATTGCTAGGATGACAGAAAATATTTTTCCTGTCCAAAATCACCTTTTTGTACCTGCCCCTGAAAGTTTTATGAAGCCATCCATTACCATCAGCTCATACTAGGCAAAAAAATATGGCTGAGTTTATGTGATTAGGGTCATGAAACATCTGCAAAATAGCCAGATTATTCCCACTTCATGTTCAGAATTACAGCTGCTTAATTTTCTAACAGGAAATGGCAGGGAGTGTTATTTGGTTGTTTTTACTGCTATTGCCTATTCTGTGGAGACTATATAAACTTCAAAATGAACAACTGTGCAATAAAATAGCAAGTCCAGTTCTTTTTATATGAAGACCTATACAAGAGAACTTTGTTCAGACTAAAAACACTTATAACCACTTATAACTCTTCTAGATGGAACATAATTCCACCTGTTATATTGGAGCAACATGTAAAAGGTAAAACGGTACAACTTCTTCCCATCACCCCTGTATGTCACTTCCCATCATCCTTCAATGAGGAGAAGCTCACACAGCTAACATGGAATATTTTACAAGGTTTTTATAACTGGAAATTCTCCATTGCTAACAGGATCATTTCGCTTAGCTACATCATATTTATTTTCTTTTAGGTGAGAATGCAGAAATCTACAATTCATAAGATGGAGCTCTACATGAACTTTCAGGAACATTCACATATATGAAAAATAAGTAAATGAGATATTTATATACATACATATGTATGCACACAAATTTTCCTTTACATAGATATTGAAAATGTATGTGTTGTGTGCAATTGCTCGTAAAAGTGCTACTGGCGTAACAATACTGGAAAAAATCAGTATCTGCTGGCAGGTTATTCTTACAGGGGACTCTGCAGCAACGAGAAGCTGAAAAAACATTTTACTCAGCATTGTAGTGCTGAACATCATTTATAACAGTCCATGAAGCAAAACAACCACATCTTTCAAAAACAGAGCATAATCCTTCCTTTTAGAGTGATCTCAAACTGCAAAATGTGAACATAAATCATAGACTTGTAGCATGGTTTGGGTTGGAAGGGACGTTAAAGAACATTGGCTCCAACACCCCTGCCATGGGCGGGGACACCTCCCACTGGACGAGGTTACTCAAAGCCCCATCCAACCTGGCCTTAAACACTTCCAGGAATGGGGCATCCACAGCTTCTCTGGGCAACCTCTGCCAGTGTCTCACCACTCTCATAGTAAAGAATTTTTTCCTATTATCTAGTCTAAATCTACCCTCTTTTAACTAGAAGCCATTCCCTCTTGTCCTGTCACTACATGTCCCTGCAAAAAGTCCCTCTCCAGATTTCTTGTGGGCCCCATTAAGGTATTGAAAGGCTACAATAAGGTCTCTTGGAACCCAATCTTCCCCAGGCTGAACAACCCCAGCTCTCTCAGCCTGCCTTCATAAGAGAGGTGATCCAGCCCTCTAAAAGTTTCTAAGCTAAGAAATCAAAAGGTTGCCTCTTCCTCCTGGCTCACCCATCAGTCTTGATGTTAGGCATATTAATAACTGATAAGTAAAAGATATAACTTAATTCATATAAACCATAGTGCATGTGGGAAGATGAGACAGGCATTACAAAATAGTATTTTGTTAGTTTTCCCTCTGATAACATTACTACAGGAAGCATGTGGGCTTGTTTTAATAAAAACCAAGAGCCATAAATTATCATTCTTTTCTTACTCAAAATTCAAGCAGTTGTCTTACTTCAAGAAAGAACAAAAAAGACGATGAGCCAAAGATATTTAAAAAATAGTAATTAAAAACGTATTAAAAAAAAAGTGTGACTGTTGCTACCTTGCACTGGACACTTTTTTTTCTTTCTATCATAGGATCCTCACCTTTACCTCACGTTCCAGAAAATTGAAGAGGCAACATGCACACACAGAGATAAGAATTGTCGTGCAATTAGATAAGATTACGCAAGTGTCCATAACATAGAAAAGGGCAGAGAAAATATTGTATTTTCATTCCTTCATTACACCATGTCAGAGTCCAAGTCTGACCAGGCTGTTTGAGATATTCCATGTGTGGGTGGTGTAACATCTAATATCAAATTTACTTATCTAGAGGTATTTGATGTTGCATGGAACTTCTGACTGAGCAGAGAGATAAAAAAAGAGTACTGAAAACACAATACAAAGGTAAGTTATGCATAGCAAAATACAGTAATTCCAGTACACATTCAATCATAATACCAGCATGATTCCTGATAACATGCTCATCATGATGATACTGGGTGTCTCTAGTCTCCAGGAAGGAATACAGGGGTTGACAGTGTATTGGCTCCCATCCCATGCTAGTCTGGCTAAGTCAGGGAGACATTCGCATTCTTTTCACACTCACGTATGTACCACCAGCTGATTAACCCAACTGTTGATAACCATTTACCTTAAAAAAAGGCTCCCTTCTGGTCCCCTCTGTGGTAAGATAAAGTCAGCTTCCCTGCAACAGCTGTTGTCAGTCACACCCTGAGCTTCATGGGCGCAATGCCCTTGTCCATCTGCTCTGAGCCTTCTTCCACAGCTGGAGTTTATTCAGTTAGTCATGTTTCACCCCTATGGCTTTAATAAGTCACACACCACTGTTTGCATCAGCTCAGAATGAACCTGCTTTACAAAGACATACTCCTTATTAGGATACGCTGCAGGATTTTCTTATATATTTTGTTTTGTCATCAGCTATATTTACTATTTGTCTTGTTTTATATTAGTAGCCTTTCACAACATGTCAATACAGGTTCATGACCTTCATAGTGAAAATGTGCTTAAGCTGCTCTGGAGCAAAAGAGCATGGCGACCTAATTTCAGCATTGTTTCTGTGCATCACATTAGAAACTGAATGTATTTTTCTATATTGCACATATTTTTCCGTATTGTGGAAGAAGATACATTATTTTAATCTTTTTTTTTTTTTTTCCCCCTTAACAATGAAAGTCATCCCCACAGTGGTCAGGAGAGTGACTTAACATTAAAAAAAAAATAAAAAATCATAATATATTGGGACTTTCAATTATGCTTTCAAAAATTAGGTATCTTTCTCTGTGCCTCTTCTTTATGTGTTTCAAGTCATGATCACTGGAAAAAAAAAATCCATAAAGGATATTTACAGCCTCATAGTATCAATCATATTAGCAACATTCCAATTATTAGTAGCACTTTGGTTTCAGCCTGTGGAGACAACCCCCAAAAGCCTCATTTTAAGCATGCAGATTACTCCTAATAGCATGCGTACAGAGAGTTAGTTGCCCAAGAATGTAGTAAAAAAAAACTCACAAGCTGCATGAAGCTGTTTGAGTTAGCAATGGGAAATGCTGATCACTTCTCAGACTGGCTTCACTCTTCCCTTTATTTTACCTTCATTTAGCTTCTGTCAGTATGGATGAGTTCTGATGAAACTAAGTTAAAACATAATATTAAAGTTTCCCCTTAGTACCTATTTGACCTTACCTAATGGTCAGTACATTGCCAGAGGTGATATTTTTTTTTTGGCATCTATGAAAGCATCAATTTTTCTTTTTCTGGTAATAGATTACAAATGCTTTGCTAAACAGAAGGAAAAAGCTCAGGACTGACCGGATCTTATTAGCACCTGAGACATCAACAAGCTTTCAGAAACATCATGCAGAGCTAAGGATTAACATGACTACAAAACCAACCACGCAAAAATCCCTATGAGCTCTGTAACAACCTTAGTGTAAAAGTTGCCAATAAAAATATGTAATCCTAGGAAACCAGCTGCCAAATTGGAAATGGCAATTAATTCCCAAAACTATGATTTTGTTTTTTAATCAATTCCTTGCAGTAAGAGAGAGATCTAAGACCCACAAAAGTAACATGCTGACAGAAAATTTCCATGTCATAGAGAAGTATCTTTGTGCAAGTCACCTAATGAAAGGCAAGAAACTCTATCCTGAGCTCTCTTCTTTCATTCCCATAAAGATCTTGACATGCAAACAAATTTGTGAGACTAGTATTGTGACAAGTCAATAGACTCCTCATTGGAGCATTTGTTCACTACTTGTCTTTCCTGTCTCCCAAGATGTTTTGACCAATATGCATAATGAGCTTTAAAGTGCTCATAATACCCTATCATCTGTATTTTGCATGATAGAATGATTGTGGTAGAACGTTGTTGTTATGCATGCCAGAGTTTCAATACCATACTCAATGGCTTTAATGTTAAAAGAAATAGAGGCAAAGGCTACCTTATTGCACCTTGGATAAAAATCTTTTATTTTAAGTGCTTAAACTTGTCATCATTATTCAAACACACTCTCCCCAGACTTTCTCCCAGTGATGTCAATCTCAGTTACAGTAGACCCTACCTAAAATCCAGATTTTTTTTTCCATTTGAGAAGCAATAGCAGTGTCAGAGTTAAACTGAAATAATACCTCATCCCGTGTTTTCTTATTCAAAATCTAGCACTATGATACTCATACAAAGCTATACATTTCTGTGGTACAACCAAATTTCATGACAAAATCTTGGTCCTCAAGAATCTAAATCTACTGCAGCAGGAAAACCCACTAAGTATCTGCTGCAGAAAAACAGGTGGTGAATGCATGTATCTTACTGCATCAGCCTGCCAGTCATTTAATAATGGATAAATCGTTATACTCTTCTGTATGTTACTTTTTGGCCACCAAATATGCTTTGCCTTCTTACATAGGAAGATTCAATCATACAAAAAAAAAAATAAAATCCCAATCCCAAGAACATTACATATCAGTGTCTGGCCATATCAGAATACTACTTATACGAGGGCATTTCTGACTTTCTCTTTTGCTGTTATGCACTCTTTATAATGTGATATTTTTTGCATTTTGTTTACCTCTTCACACCTGCCCAGCTACTTATTTCCAAAGAAAATTGAAGTATTCCTCTTTTGTTCTCTTTGCAGTAAACAGTGTAACAGTGAGGGCATCCTTACTGAAGGAAATACAGAAATTCCTATCGTTCTTTTTCTCTTTCTCACGTTATTCCTGCTTTAAAGCAGCTGTTACCAAAACCTCTAAGTGACACTGGGCTGTGTGGTTAAAATCATTCTAGATGGTAAAGGTTCTTGTAGTGATCACTACAATACTGAATTTTCCTCATCTCCATAATGCCATGTGTTCATAAAGCATGCCTTAACTGGCATATTTCTTTGCTGATATTCACTCAGTGATGCATTAAAACTATTGAACTATTAGATTTAAAGTTCAAACAAAAAATAGGATACATCTGTCT